>JAAXYA010000052.1:161574-192451 GCA_013305525.1 Aspergillus quadrilineatus | reverse complement strand
TTGGGGCGGGTGGGCCTTGATAGGCCAGACAAGCCAAAGAGTTGCAGGGGGTGTTGTAGCTTTTTTGGAAAGGCTATGACTGCTGTAATAGAGTCCCTCTCTACTGGGTATTTTGAGAGCTTGGTCATGAGTGGCTTAATGCCAGTAATGTGCTCTGCTTCCATGCTAATGTCTGTAATTGTTGTATCTATCTATCTGTCCAGGGACCAGAGTTGTTTTGGGATCTGGGAGACAATAACCTGATGGTACTCTGTTGGAATTTCAAAGTGCCCATCCCCAGCTAGGCTTGCAGCCTTCTCTGATAGTAGGAAAGCCTTGCCCTGTTCTGTTGTAGTGATTGCATACCCGGTTGATATTACTTGCACCTGTGTGATCCCGTCCGGAACCTTCCCAGCAAGGGTGACCTGGATGCCGTGTGGTCTAATAGCCTGGAGGCTGGAGGAGGCTGGGAGATGGAGGAAGATGTGGTGGTCAGTCTTGTTTGACTGCTTCAGCTTTCGTTGTGCTGTTTGCTTGGCTTGCATAGGGTGCTCAGGGGCGATAGTTTGCCAGTTCCCCTGGCCAGCTCTTGGGGCAGTTAGGGATGCCCAGGTTGTAGGCTGCGGAGTTCGCCTGTTGGGGGGCGCTTTGGAAGCTTCAGGAGTGGGAGGTTGGTTTGGCTGTTCCATCTGCCTGGGTGGCTGTGGGGGTGCAACCGCGGGCATCTGAGAAATCTGCTGAGGGGAGTCCTGCTTTGCAAGGGTGACGAATCTGGCTGCAAGCCCCCGGGCCAGGTCTCTTGGGCGGCCCTGTAGGGAAGAGACAGTTAGATCTAGAGCTTTAGCAAGAGAGGTCATTGCTAGTTTCCAATCATTAAGAAGGACTAGCTGGTCGTCTGCTACCATGCTGACCTGCTCGCAGATTGATGGGGCTTGCGGCAAATGGGATACAGGGACCGGAGCTGCAGTGGGAGTCTTCTGTGGGGAGAATAGGGCCCTTCTCTTCAGGGAGTTCCGGGGTAGGGGGGTCGGGGTGGTAGGCCCTGAGGGGGGTTCAGAGTTTTCACCCAGGAGCGGAGTCCCCGGACGGGCTCCGCCTGGGGGGGAGTCATCCATCTCCATGGGGTGGAGGAAATGATCGATGAGCAAATCGTAAGAGAACAGTTATTAGAGCAGTAGGGGTGCTGTTTTTCCCCTTGTCGTGATGTTGACTCTGCGCCTACGTGGGATAGCAAGGTGATATTAGCGTAGATTTTGGTCATGTGAATGGTATCTGCAGTCTCGATCTCGTAACTACGATCTGCATAGGCGGTTTATAATTTCTGAAGCCTGCAAAAGAAGCTTTTGATGACAGTGGGTAGTTCAGACATATGAGCAGTTGTGACCTGGAATAATGATCCTTAATACAAGTGAGCGGACGAGGTGCTGGATGTGAATAGTAGGAAGAGGAGAGGCCTCCGGTTGACATTCTCAGTTCAGTCACGTGAATTCAACAAGAAGTATGCCACTAAAGAGAAACATCGCATGCCAGGCCCTGTAATCGGTCATACAGCCGCAGTATTACGATAAGTGCTGTTGAAGCGTAATGATTCCAGGTCGGAGGATTGCGCTTTAGGCTGGTGTGGTCGAATATGAGTCACTGATTATGGGTACTAGCAGTATGGCTTTAATATTACTCGAATTAGAATGCACTATCTCGTATAAGATGACACTATGTAGTATGACAAGCTGTCGCGCTTGCCATTTTAGGTGCCCGACATCAACGAGTCGAATTGATTTGGCCTTGTGATTGTTTCACGCTGCTGTCGCATCAAAGATATATATCTCCCGTATCCCAGCCCTACGGCACCAAATTCGCTTACAACATTTTCCCCAACATCACCCTGGCCCAAGGAGAAGTCGAGGTTGACATTGAGGCACGTGAAATGTACGAGGTAAGACCGATGACATAGTCATGATTCTAGTTACACAAACCTTGATGATGAACCCTACCTTTCACTCGCCGAAATGAAGCACCGGTATTCCTTAAGGCCGGTGTGTATGTGTACCTCAAGGCTTCTGAGCGTGCTCTAACTACCCAAGATATATACTTGTTTGATATTCCGTGGTGGGAGTTGAGCTAATTCTGGGTTTCCTGGTTGATTAGATATACATTGCCGCAACAACAACCAAGGTGCTTGAGCTGTCACGCTGCGTGAGCTTCGTGGACTTGGCTGACTGGTGGACCCAAATGACTCGAAAATCCTCGTCTTAGACCAGGGAATAGGTGTCAGTACTAACTGGTGTATGTTCTAAGCTACCTGCTGATAAGGATCGGAGAAGCCGACCTGAATGGACCGTAATGTATTAGTAAAGCTCGCAATAAGACTCGCTCTAAATTTAGCAGACAACTTAATATGTGAGCCTGCTACTCGGCTATCTATATCTCCCGCGCTCAGCCGCACTGGCGGGTTTCTCGAGCCGATACTGGTTATCCGTATAGGTTCATGCACCACCACCCTACCCCGAAACCGGCATCCCCGCAACACCCGTCGAAAATATCCGCACTATGAAGAGAGGATAGCCGCGGTCAATACTGCTCGATTAATAGACCGAATCAGAAATGCCTGATTGCGGTTAATACTGACAAATTGTGACCGTCCGCCGGTAGCCGAGCTCTGACGTATTCGAGTATGCCGAGAGTAGCCGCGCCTGCCCTGTCTCAAAGTACTTAATCGCTCTCCTCTAATGCTGACCAGAGGAAGGAGGGGAAAAGAGTCCCTTTGAGATCGGTTTGTGACTGAAACAGTACGATAATCATGTTGCAGTTACTAGTACCTAGATCCTGGCCGGCTGCGCTGCTGGCTGCTGGCACCATCTTGGTATATACTCCAGTTTATACTACCCCAAGACAACTAGAGGAATATACCGCTGACTGAGTCGAACATACAGTCTTTCGTTTGGATCGCATATTACAGATTCATTCACCCGTTATCTAGGGTCCCTGGACCGTTTCTCGCCTCGGTCACGCCTCTCGTCCAGCTCTACCACGGCCTGAAAGGTGACCGACATCTATGGATCTACGAGCTGCACCAGCGCTACGGCGACCATGTCCGCCTGGCCCCGAACTTCGTCTCCATTAACAACGTGGAAGGACTCCACAAGATCTACGGTCATGGAAACAAGTTCCGCAAGGCGGACTTCTACAACGGCTTCCTGGCTATCCCGGGCGTCTACAACACGCACAATGCCATTGATAAGTTTGTCCATGGCAGGAAGCGGCGAGTACTGAGCCAGGCGTTCTCGGACACTGCACTAAAAGGGATGGAGGATGTCATGCTCCTTCATGTTCGTCAACTGTGCTCGATTCTAGGTCGAGAGCGGCCAAGTTCGCAGTCTGGGGACAAGGATGGAGCTACTTTTAACATGGCCAATTGGTTCGGATACTTGACGTATGATGTTATGGGCGAGCTGTGCTTTGGAAAGAGTTTTGATATGCTTATTGACGGGGCGAAAAGAAGGATGATTCATCTGGTAGATCGTGCTGCGTATAGGCACTATGTCGTATGTTCTGCCCTCCCTTTGACGGAGTATCACTAACAAAACCAGTGCGGTCTCTGGATGCCTCTGCACCGCTGGCATCTCGATCAAATTTTCATCCGCCGTTTGACGAAGGACCGGTGGAACTTCATCATGGAGTCTCGCCAGGAAGCCAACATCCGGGCCAGGGAGAGGACTTCGCTGGGACAAGACGCAAAGAAGGATTTCTTCTACTACCTGCTCAACGCCCGCGATCCCGAGACCGGAAAAGGTCTCGCTACTCAGGAACTCTGGGGTGAAGCGAACGTTCTGATGATTGCCGGCAGTGATACCACCTCCACTAGTCTCTCTGCTGCCATCTTCTACCTGGTCCGGAACCCACACGCTCTAGAGAAACTGAAGAACGAAGTCCGGTCTCACTTTAGCGACGTAGATGAGATCGTGACTGGATCTAAGCTCAATCAGCTGACATACTTGAAAGCCTGCATTGACGAGGCTATGCGTCTCGCACCCGCAGTCCCAGGATCCATTCCACGCGAAGCATCGGACCCGGTTGTCACCGTGGATGGCCTCGTCCTCCCAGAAGGGACCGGCTGTGGTACGCCTCCGTACTGCATCCACAGACGTCCGGACTATTACCGTGAGCCGCTGAGCTACTTGCCCGACCGCTGGATCGAAGGCTCTACCTGCAAGACCGCCGACGCAGCCTGGACAGTGACCCGAGAGGAGGTGGACTTGGCTAGAAAAGCGTTCTGCCCATTCAGTATTGGCCCTCGCGGGTGCATCGGGAAGAGCATGGCACTGATGGAGATGCGAGTCACCCTAGCCAGGCTTATGTACCTGTTCGACTTTGAACTGGCAGACGCTACAGGTGAGGATGAGAATGGGCATTTCAAAATGGTAGATCATTTTGTTGTTTCCAAGACTGGGCCTAATGTGATTGTAAGAAGAAGGCAGGCTTGATATTGTTATTTATGTTCATATGTTGTATATGATTAATGCAATTTTTCAGCGGATCTTCGTTGTTCTCCTCATCCCAATATATATGAAGCCACGCCAGCCTTTAACGACTGTCATGCATGACAACTTTGCTACTCATCAAACTTACCTAAGCTGTAACCACAGGATTATCATCACTCGGCCAATCTGAGGCACAGGTATGTGATATGTACTGAGATCCTAGTACCCGTCCAAGGCCGAACGAGCTCAAAACTCAAAACAACCTTGACCACCATCAAAGACTTGCTGCCTTAAGCTTTAGTCCCACTGACCAACAAACGTAGAATTCAGTCGCAGCTACGCCTACATCAGATGTCCCCGACGTACCTGCTACCCAATGACGATGCTACTAACAGCGGTACTAGCACCGGCGCCTAGTGCGAGCGAGCTGAGGAAGCAGAAGCTAGCTGCCAAAAGTTGATGGCCAAAACAAACTGGCCTGTCTGTTCCGAGCTCGCGCAAAATAACTTAACGAGGCCAAATGGGACCAGCAGCGCGGCTTCAGGTCCACGTTCTACCGGCCCTTTGGCTAGTGAACCCGGCCGGAATGTCGTGAATACGGGGAAAAGAAAAAGCCCCAGTAGCCAGTCGAGATTCCACAGAAATTCAATCAATGTCATTGGCGCGAGGCTTGAGGGGGCGTGGGTTTCACTTGTGGTGTCTCATTATGGAAGGCTGGCCGGAGAAGGGTATACTGCAGGCTGTCCACCCTTTCCCGTATGCTCACGACCAATAGGCCCCTGGACGCCATATCTGGGAAGCGGAGGCTGGAAGAGCTCTTCTGACCAGAAATGGCGAAGAGGCGGAGGGGATCCAGCAGACCGATGGTGATGATAATTATGAGGCTCCATGATGAGAAACTGATAGATTAGAAGGGTCCAAACGCTCCCATGTATTAGCTCGACCAAAGTATCCTTCAAGCAAGCTTTGTGTCTAGCTAGAAATGAAGAATATCTTAGTTGAGTGGAATCGCATCTTAGAGTCAAGTCTCGAGACTGTTCAGTAATCACTTGCAGACAGAATCCCGTTAAGTGCTCACGAGATCATTGCGACTGCAGGCCTCAAGTGCGGACCGATTCTAAATCGCCGTCAAAACCAGCTGACAAGTTCGCAGACGTAGACTGAGGGGCAGACAAGAGATATTCTTCCTCGATTCCGAGCGCGAACTGCGGCAATGCCTGCATTTGTCTCTCCGAAGCCTCCGGCCCCAAGAGCTGAAGACTCTGACCCCTAGCCTCAGTCCATCGCTTCAGACACAGCCAAACAGCTGCTTATGTGGGCTTGAATAGGGATTTTGGAACTTGCATGAGTACTGGACTGTAGATGATAGTTGCAGACTAGACACAAATGGAAAGAGAATTCAATGTCATCTTCCCATAATTCTCATTAACGGCTCACACGCTAAAGTGACTGAATCGTGCTAGTAGAACTGTGCCAAAGTATCCTGAAAGGCCTGATCAACCGCCTCAGCCAGATCATTCTGAAAGTATCCCGGATAAATCTTGTCCCTGAGTGCAGCTTCGAACCGGTTCTTCTCGTTGTAAAGGTTACTAATCATTCCTTGCGCAACGTATCCAACGCCTGCGTCTCTGAAGACTTGTGCCTGCTCACATACCAGTTAGCCCATCATATACGTGAGAGACGAAACACAGAGGAGAGGCATGCGAACCTTATCGCGTCCGGCCGCGAGAGTTGCAAGTAACCGCGGATGAACCTCGTTATATGCGTCCAGCGCGCGCTGGCTATCCCCTCGAGAAAGGGGATCTAGTGCCGTAAGGGACTGACGCGCTGTTGTCGCAGCGGTGTGAGCGCTGTAGAGGCTGTTTGCAACGGGGAGAGCAAGCAAAACACCGCCGTTGTAGCCGTTGATGGACCGCTGCGCGCTGTCGATTCGGTCGTTTAGTTGCTGGAACTGAGCGAGAGCGGCATCTACGGGTGATTGCGCGATGGCGAGGGAGGGAAGGAGAGTAAAAAGTGTCAAGATGGCATTAAAGACCTTCATGATGAGTTGTGTCCTATATTGAATGATAATAGAGAAGTTTTGTTGAGAGAAAGGACGGTTTAGCGGATCTGTCAAGTTGGTTCAACTCAAGCGGAACTTCAGGCAAGGGCTTTATAGTGCTTGGCCCTATCAGCTCTTATTCTGAGTCTCACGAGGCTATCTCGCTTGTGCTGAAGCTGTATCCGCCAGTCCCTGTGATTTGACACCCGGCGCATCAGCAGACATAAAGTAAGGAGCCCAAACCATCAGCAAAGGTAGACTAAACCTGCAAAGCCCAGCTGTCAATGGGTCATCCTCGAGTTCGTATACGCTCGCCATTTCTGACGAGTCGAACGCTGCCGCTGCGAAGCCTCACGTAGGTCTCGCCAATTGTTGCAACTCGAAGCAAACACGAGAGCACCAATGACATTGTCCCGCGCTGCATGGTTCGCCGTGTTGAAATGCATGTTGCTGCAAACACGGCACAAAGCTTCTGCCACTGCATATAATCGAGCTGCAGGGTGAACGAACTCGTCACAGCAGCAGCAGTTTGGAGGATTCTGGTGGCTAGCTGACCACAGACTACAGTTCCCTGTAATACAGAGCTTGTTGTACCCCGCAAAGGAAGTGTTTGGTCCTGTACAGAGACTAGGCTGCCTCGAATATTCAATATAGGCCTTCGTCAATACGAGTTCTCGGGGGCATAGATCTTCTATCTATCTTCAACAATCACTTGAAAGAAACAGCCATATAGCTTCCAGAATGGTAACATTCGTACAAGGCCATTCTCCTGCATCTGATTCCCAGGCATCGGATGGCGAACCCATCCTTCATCAACGCGTCTACCCAGATAGCGAAGGCCACAACCAGAACGGGGCTGAAGCTGGCAGTGGTGGTGCTGACACCGGTGGAAACACCATGTCCTTCAACTCTGTCCAAGGATGCCCTCCAATTGCCATTGTAGGCATGGCGCTCCGGCTTCCCGGAGGTGTCAAGTCCCCCGATGAACTCTGGCAGTTCCTAATCGAAAAACGAAATGGTGTTTGTGAGGTTCCCGGAACCCGCTATACTGTTGATTCTTTTTACAGTGAGACCATGGCCCGTTGTGTGAAAACGCGCCATGGGTACTACCTGCAAGACGACCCAGCCTGTTTCGACGCGGGATTCTTCTCTATCAACTCACACGAAGCAGGAAGAATGGATCCGCAGCAACGCCAGCTCCTTGAGGTAGTTTGGGAGTGCTTGGAGAGCGCTGGAGAGACGAATTGGCGCGGGAAAAACATCGGCTGCTATGTTGGTGTTTACGGCGAAGATTGGCTGGACCTGGCAAGCAAGGACCCGCAGCATACAGACCGATATCATATCCTTGGAACGGGGCAGTTTGCCTTGTCGAACCGGCTTTCCTATGAATATGACTTTCAGGGGCCTAGGTTGGTACCCCCCCCCTTTAATTCGAACTACACTGACGAATCAGCATGACCCTCCAAACCGGCTGCTCAGCGTCCTTGGTAGGTCTCCACGAGGCGTGCCAAGCGCTCTACTCACGAGACTGCTGCTCTGCCATCGTCGCGGGGACAAATTTGATGTTTGCACCAACAATGACGGCTACCATGTCTGATAACACTGTCATGTCTCCAACTGGAACTTGCCGCACGTTTGACGAGGCGGCAGATGGGTATGGGCGCGGCGAAGGCGTTAACGCCCTGTACGTGAAAAGACTCGAAGACGCCATTCGAGATAATGACCCTATCCGTGCAGTTATCCGAGCAACGTCAACCAACTGCGACGGACACACCCCCAGCATCACAACGCCCGGGTCTCATTCCCAGGAAGCACTTGTAAGATGGGCTTATAAGAAGGCCGGTATTTCGGATATCACCCAGACAGGGTTCTTCGAGTGCCATGGAACCGGAACAGTAGCCGGGGACACGGCGGAAGCGTCAGTTGTCGCGAAACTGTTTGAAGGAAAAGGAATAATCATGGGAGCTGTATGTCTGTAGCGCGCGTCTATGATGCAGGCTAACGATCCAGGTAAAACCAAATGTCGGCCACGGAGAAGGAGCATCGGGAATCAGCAGCGTCATCAAAGGCGTTCTCGCGCTGGAGCACAACACTATCCCCCCAAACGTCTTTTTCAAAACGCCAAACCCAAGGATACCATTCGAAGAAGGAAAGCTCCATGTCCCAGTGGAGGTCATGCCATGGCCAAAAGACCGGTGTGAGCGGGTGAGCGTGAACTGTTTTGGCGTTGGAGGTGCGAACGCACACGCCATTCTTGAGTCAATATCTTCATTCTGCGGTGACAACTTCCGTCCTTTTAATAAAAACTGCGAAGATGACAGAGTGCACCTCTTGGTCGTCTCGGCAAGGAGCGCAGAAAGTTTGAAACAGCGCATTCGAGCTGTAGCAGACTATGCAAATAACGACTTATCCAAACTCCGGGATCTCGCCTATACACTTGGCGAAAGGCGCGAGCATCTATCTCACCGAGCGTTTACAGTAGCCAATCCAAATGAGCTGCTAGACGAGTCGAACTTTCAGACTGGCCGTGACAAAGCGCCGGAGGTGACCTTTGTCTTCACCGGGCAAGGCGCTCAGTGGGCGGGCATGGGCAAAGATTTGCTGAACGCGTTCCCGACCGCGCGAAAAGACATTCAGCATCTTGAAGAGGCTCTGGGCAGTCTCGCAGATGGCCCGTCCTGGTCGATTGAAGGTAAGACGCCGTGATCTGTTAGGTCCAAGCTAACGAGTGCAGAGGAATTGTCACGGACGGAAAAGAGCAGAATAAACGAAGCCGAACTCTCGCAGCCGCTCTGCACAGCGCTCCAAATTGTACTTGCCAACATCCTTTCTGCATGGGGAATAACTCCTTCTTCTGTGGTCGGCCATTCGAGCGGCGAGATTGCCGCTGCATACGCATCTGGGGCCATCTCCGCGAGATCGGCCATCATCATCGCGTACTATAGGGGAAAGCTCGCGAAGGAGATTGAAGGAAAAGGCGCCATGGCAGCCATAGGGCTGTCAAAAGATTATGTCGCGCCGTATCTTGAGGAAGGCGTAGTCATTGCATGCGAGAACAGTCCACAAAGTGTGACGTTGTCTGGGGATAGTGCTGCGGTTGATAGAGTGGTGGATACAATTAAGAGGGATCATCCAGACATCCTCTGCAGAAGGCTGCGAGTGTCTACAGCCTACCACTCCAGTATGTCTATGCTCCAAGGGAAGACAAAGCTAACGAACCAGATCATATGTGCAAGATAGGAGTACAGTACGCGTCATGCATCGAAGGAGCCATCGAGCACAAGGATAAGATGCTCCCGCTTTTTTCCAGCGTCACAACCAGTACGATCACAGAGCCGACAGCATTGGATGCTGCATACTGGCGTCGGAATCTGGAATCTCCTGTTTTGTTCTCTCCTGCGGTACGCAGTATACTCGCGAAATCGAGGTGCCGGACTTTTATTGAGGTCGGACCCCATTCTGCGCTGTCTGGGCCCCTGCAGCAGATCTTCCGTGCGGTAGAAACAAAATCAGAGCTCTCGTATATCCCAACTATGAATAGAAATGAGCCTGATAGTCACACTCAGTTACTAGTGACTGCAGGGCTCGCGCACGCTGGCGGGATTGCTATCAATCTCAATATCATCAATGGCACCGGCAGCACTATATCAAACCTGCCTCCCTATCCCTGGCAACATAACACCCGTTACTGGCACGACAGCCGACTAACGCGCGAGTGGCGATTCCGACCTCATCTACACCATGAGCTCCTTGGCGCACGCAGCGTGGAGTCTTCAGAGCTGGAGCCCGCGTGGAGAAATCTGCTTCGTCTGGAGGACGTTCCGTGGGTCAGCGAGCACGCTTTGCAGGGAAATGTTATATTCCCAGCTGCTGGATATATCTCAATGGCGGGCGAGGCAGTATGCCAGTTAAATCCCGAAGCGAGTGACTTCTCCATCAAAAATATGCTGATCAAGAACCCGCTATTGATGAAAGAGTCGGATGAGTACGAAATCATCACGACGCTCAAGCCAATCAAAATCACCGACCTTATTGAGTCAGACTGGTACTCGTTCACCATCGTCTCTTTCGACGGTACTTCCTGGACGAAACACTGCCATGGCCAGGTGCGCGCAGGATCCGACTACCCTCCAAAAGGACGCAAGATCAAACAATACGCTCGCGTCCTTGATGTAGACACCTGCTACCGTTTCGTCGAGAGACTCGGGTTTGCCTACGGCCCTCTCTTTCGACGGTTCACATGCATCTCTGCAGATCCAAATGATCGAAAAGCCTCAGCTACGCTGCGCGACCTCGGACGAACCCGGTATCCGCTTCACCCCGCCATTATGGACCATCTGCTCCAAGCCTTCCCAATGGCCATAGCTCAGGGGCTATCCCGACGGTTCCAGATTATTGTCCCTGCGGCAATTGGACATATCTATGTGCGACGGGCCGACGTCCCAGAAAGCGAAATGTCGCTGGAAGCATTGATGGCTGAGACCGGCTTCGGGACATGGATGGGTCATGGTATCATGATGACTGGCGACGGAGACGATGCTGTGCCTGTCCTGTCGATGACGGATGTTGCCGGGTTCCCTGCGTCCGGGACGGGCGACACTGCTTCCATACCGCTGGGGTCACAGATTCGGTGGGCTCCGGATATTGATTTCGTAAAGCCGTCTAGCTTGCTGCCACCTGCTGAGCCGGGCGATGAGTATGTGAGCATAATGCGGGCATGTGAGGCTTTGAGTATCCTGTATATCCTCGAAACGGCGAGGAAGCTGGAGAGTGTCACCGAGGACCCAGAAGTCCCTCATCTCAAGGATTGGAAGGCATGGATTACCTCGACGGCTATTAGATTTGGTCAGCAGACGGATGGATATGCTTTGGATACAAGAGCCTACAATTGGGCCCATCTGAGCTCGCATGAACGCCAGAGCCTCATGAAGGTTCTGTCCTCAGAGGTCCAACACGCAAATGAGGATCAAAGTGGTGAAGTTCCAGCCCCGTTGTCATGTCTCCGCTACGTTTACGACAACGTCGAGAATCTCTTAACCTCAAAGACCCTGTCCGAAGAAACTCGAAGCCACATCGAGCAGTATGGCGCATACCTCCATTCCCAGCACGAGCGGAGCTGGGCCCACTTTTTGACTTTATTGGGCCATACAAACCCGGCGATGCGCATCATCGAGATAGGAGGCAGTGCTGGAACTGTCACAAGGAGTGTCCTGAAGCACTTGAAGTCGCCGGAAACTGTGAGGCTATACTCAGCGTATACATTTACGGATGCATCCACGGAGAATGTTGAAGCTGCGAGAAAGGCGTTTGCGGAAGAAGGAATTGACTTCAAACCGCTTGCCATCGAGAAGGATGTAGGAGAGCAGGGTTTTGAGAAATATAGTTTTGATTTTGTTATTGCATCTAATGTCGGTAGTTGCTGTCCCTGCCCGGTCTTCAGGTAATGGCGTAAACGAACTGATAATCAGCAGGTTCTCAGAGGCAGAAGGGGCGAGCTGGAGACATCGCTCAGGAATATTCGGGAGTTGCTGGCGCCGCGTGGTAGATTAATGCTCAACAAGCTGGATGACGGTAAGTCGGGACCTTCAATTGTCTGCACCACTGGCGCTGATATGGTCAGGACATCTTCCTACAACCTTCGTCATGGTAGGTCCAAGCAAATCGTGAATATTAGTCCCTCACTCACCAAACCAGGGGCTCCTGCCAATTTGGAACACGAATGAAGATGTGAACCCAGTACATTTAACGAGAGAAGAGATTGATGCAGCCCTTCACTCTACCGGGTTCTCTGGAATTGAAGCCAATATAGAACCACCAGACAACGTATCGCTAAGTATCTTGTCGAGTCTTAACGCAGAGATCCCAAAAAAAGCCATAGCGTTATTAGTAAAGGCTGCGATCATTTATTCCGAGGCCTGGGTTGAACTGCTAAAGGGGACGCTGGAACAGCAAGGATACGAAGTATGCATCTGCGATTTGCAGGCTGGTCTTCCAGCTGAAGGGGAGTATTTGACCATCTCTCTCCTTGATATGGATGGCCCATACCTCCATGACTTGTCTAAAGCTGGATTTACTGCCCTGCAAGGCCTCTTGGCAGATATTAAGCAACCAATTCTGTGGGTTACGGGGATGTCGCAGTTTCGGTGCGAAAACCCACGTTACGGCTTGGTTTTCGGGTTTGCACGGACTATGAGACACGAGAAAGACGCTGACTTCAGCATCTTCGAAACTGATACTTTCGATGGCGAGTCAGTGAAATCACTTGTATCTGTGGTCGAAAAGCTTCTGTGGTCCAGGGCAAATGCAGAAGCAGACCCGGAGTATGAATTCGCCTTATACCAGGGCACGATCTACGTCGGCCGTTGTCACTGGGTCTGCCTGGCAGACCATATGGATAGTAACACCTCAATGAACCTCCCTAGACGACTGGATATCGAATCACTAGGTTCAATTGATACACTTCGCTGGACACCGTTCGAGGACCCGCCGTTGGAGGAAGGCCAGGTCGAAATTGAGATGAAGTATATCGGCTTGAATTTCCGGGTTCGACACCTGCACTTTCGTGTCAGTACATTATTAACGGATGATATGATAGGACATCCTCGTATCGCTTGGCCTCTTCGGCGAACCCAATGAGTTCGGTCTCGAAGGAAGCGGGATCGTTCGAAGGGTAGCACCGGGTGCAATACGAGACCTGAAGCCCGGCGATAGAGTCGCCCTGCTGACGACGGGGACTTTTCGAACGCGCTTCGTCGTGCACTCGCGGTATTGCCTTCGGATTCCGGATCACATCTCGCTTGAGGATGCGGCGACGATGCCATCAGTTTACATCACGGCTGCGTACTGCCTGATTCATCTTGCGCGGTTGCAAAAGGGCGAGGTATGGCTGCCTGCGTGTGAATCTAGAGGGTTCTTCTGAAACTAACTCTCTCAGTCCGTACTGATCCATTCAGCTTGCGGAGGCGTCGGTCTCGCGGCGATCCGCGTCTGTGAGTATGTTGGGGCAAAGGTATGACTCCGTTTCCCTGAACCGGCAAGGCAGCTAATAGCGCAGATCTACGTCACGGTGGGCAGCGAGGAGAAAGTCCAGTATCTCATCGATCGCTTCGGCATACCAAGGAGCCGCATCTTCAACTCCCGGACCCCAGACTTCCTCCACGACGTGATGCGCGAGACGAACGGTCGCGGCGTGGACGTCGTGCTGAATTCACTAACTGGTGCTCTTCTCCACGCATCCTGGGACTGTCTCGCTTCGTTTGGTCGAATGGTTGAGCTGGGCAAGCGGGACTTCCTGAGTAACGGGCAGCTCAATATGGGGCCGTTTATCAAGAATCGCTCATATATGGGATTCGATCTGACGCAGTTTGGAAAGGAAGCTTATCATACCTATGAGTCGTACGTACAGTCCGATCAGATTCTCGAGCTTCCTTCTAACAGTTTTAACGAACAGAATGCACACCCAGTTCGAGACACTCACAGCAGAGAACGAGCTAGTTCCCATTCGCCCGGTGAGAGTGTACGAGGCTGCAGATGTTGTAGATGCCTTCCGGTACATGCAACAGGGCGTCCATATGGGTAAGATTCTGATTAGAGTGCCCGAAGACCCCTCTAGTCTCTCTGTCTCTCCAGGGAGTTCGCCATTCTCTTTTCGTCCAGACGCCTCCTACCTGCTTGTTGGTGGGCTGGGCGGACTGGGCCGCTCAGTATCGACATGGATGGTGGAAAAGGGCGCTCGGCATTTGGTGTATTTATCACGCTCCGCTGGTCTTTCTGAAAAGGATCAGGCTTTTGTCCGTGAGCTCGGAGCGCAGGGATGCCAGGCAATCTGTGTTCCCGGTGACGTGTCGGCCATTGCAGACGTGAAAGCTGCAGTATCTAAGTGTTCGCAACCTCTTGGTGGCGTGGTGCAGATGGCAGGGTTTCTCCAGGTACTACGCTGAACTGGTCCATATCAATGGCTCTGAGACTAATAAGTTCAGGACGCAATGTTCGACAAAATGAAATATTCAGAATGGGAGTCCTGCGTTGCCTCAAAGGTCCAGGGAACTTGGAACCTTCACGAGGCAACCTCTTCGAACGCCCTCGACTTCTTCATTGTCGTCGGGTCGGTTTCCGGCATCTGCGGAAACCCAGGCCAAGCCAACTATGCCGCGGCCAACACGTTCCTGGACTCCTTCGCCCAGTATCGGCGAGATCTCGGTCTTCCAGCGGCGGTGATTGATCTGGGCGCCATCGATGAAGTTGGCATGATGGCCGCTAATCAAGAGGCAATGCAACGTGCGCAAGCGGCGTCAGTCTGCTTCCCAAGCGAGCAGCAGCTGATTGACGGGCTCAAACTCACCTTATCACAATGCGCAGTTCCCCCTTCATCAAAATCACTTCTCTCTACCTCGTGCATCGTCGGCCTCTCAAATACAAAGCCGCTCTCGAACCCGAGCGTCCGGCCGTACTGGGTGCGCGATGTCCGGTTTGCCATCTACAAGAACATCGAGTCAAGAAGCACTGAGGCAGTCCAGGGAGGTCAAAGCAACGAACTCCGCACTCTCCTCCGGCGCGTCGAGCAGAACCCCTCGCTGTTGAACGACCCGGAATCGGAAGAGATCGTGCGCAGCGAGATTGGCAACCAGGTGACGCAGCGGATGCCGCAGGCGGAGAACATGGACGAAGACGAGATTGCGAATATCACGATCGACTCATTGATGGCGATTGAGATAAGGGGATGGGCGAGACGGAACCTAGGGCTAGAGATTACGCTTGTACAGATTGCAAAGGCGAAGACTGTGGGAGGTTTGACGAGGGCGGCCCTCGATCATCTGAAAGCCAAGTATGGTATGAAAAGAGATGACAATGAGAACGAGGCTAGAATTGGAGGTGGAGAGGGAGAGGATTAGGGGCCTAATGCAGTAAGGGTTTGTTGTTGAGGGAAAGTAGAGTGTCAGTAAAAAAAGGTTTAAAAAAATTAATTGTTAGAGGTCCTGCCCGGGATCGAACCGGGATTACCAGATGTGACTCGGATAGATATCAGAGTCTGATGTCATAACCATTAGACCACAAGACCTATTTATTGATTTACCGTACTGTACTAAGATATATAGTATAGCCATATTTTCTAGCACAGATTCATGGGTGAGTGGAGTCCAGGAGTAAGAATTGGTCTCAACTACATGGGGAGTCGGTGGGCCCTCAAATTAGTGCTAGGCACAGATCACTACTTAATGACTCTCGGTCCTCTTGTAGGTAGCAACCATCTGAGCCATTAATCCAGTTCTTTGGTACGATTTGTACATGTTTCCCGTCAACTGTGATGGATAATCTGCGCGCTCCACCTCTGGTCTTCACCCCAGAATAGGGATCTGTAGTCCAAGCTTCACATAGGGACAAGTCAGTGAGACAATTGCTGAGACTCTACCGAATGTTCTCTCCTTGAGAAATTGGGTAGTTGAGAAATAACTTCACCGCCGCAAATGATGTTGCAAATCCTTGGAAAGAGAAGGATGGTAAAGCATTAGGAGATCAGATCTCGGCCGAATAATAAGAAAAGCAAATTTATAGAAAGTGTATTATACTAGAGAAGTGATTTTCCTTTGCTGGTATGCAGAAATGGCGTGATGGGTTCCCATGATAGTGTGATTTTGTATGCCCAGTGCGTGATCACAACCCATGGATCTGGCGTAGATCACCTCGGCTGCTCTGTCCAGACCACAATTTGTCCGTCCTCTATTCTAAATCTGAGCAGAAGCCTTACTTTTGAGGCCACCGAATTAGTTGAGACCAGCAGCCAGGTGCGTTCGGCCGAGTTGCAGTGCAGTGCACCATCTCGTCCATCACGCCATCCCGGCCCACTTTGATGCTATACAAGTACAAATACCGGCGCCGCATGCCCGCGGGGTACGAAAGCTATGAGCGCATGCGATTGCGTTTGCAAGAACGGTGGGGGAGGGGGCCTATAAGTAGCAGGTGTTGCTCGCGGAGTCGCGAGCGATGCGGGCTTCTTGTTGATACTATACGAGAAATATATAGATTCAATTGAGAAAGCCACCAAGAAGGCCTATCTACCACACAGCGCAATATGTCTACACAGCAGCAACAGCCGGACCGACCGCGCAAGTCGCTCATCCTCAATGCCTTTGTTGAGATGTGTATTGTCTCCCTACTTTGCCTTCCTCGCCAGAATGGGCCAATTCCATGCTAACGGCGTACAGGCAGTGGCCACCAATCGCCAGGTCTCTGGGTACACCCCGAAGACGAATCCCATCGCTTTAATGATATCGACCACTGGATCGAGCTCGCGCAGCTGCTTGAGTCCGCGAAGTTCCACGGCATCTTCATTGCTGATGTTCTCGGTAGCTCACCTCATGCACCACGCCCGCCACTTACTCACCACTCGCCCAATCCCCCTTCACCATTCAAGAAATGAATAATAAGCTGATCATTGTGGCGGCGAACAGGCGGTTACGACGTTTACAAAGGCCCTCGCAATCTCGAACCGGCCATCACATCCGGGGCGCAGTGGCCCGTGAATGAGCCGTTGGCCGTCGTGCCGGCCATGGCGGCCGCGACAAAGAATATTGGATTTGGGGTAACAGTGACGACGACGTACGAGCAGCCGTATCATCTGGCGAGGCGGTTGTCAACGGTGGACCATTTGACCAAGGGGCGGTATGTTCTCCCTTGTACCTGGATGCCGGAGCGTGCTGATGCTGATCGTGTACTACAGGATCGGATGGAATGTAAGTGCTATCTATCTACCTACTTACCTACCCAGCAACCCTGCCGGGGAAGATAAGGCCCATACTGACTAGATAGATTGTCACCGGCTATCTCGACTCAGCAGCACGAAACCTCGGTCACGCAGAGCAGCCGCAGGTATGTCTTCCTCGTCTCAATACCAGAAAACACCAGTCCTGAGAAAAGTCAGCACGATGACCGCTACGCCATTGCGGAAGAATACATTAAAGTCGCCTACAAGCTGTGGGAATCATCCTGGCGGTCCGACGCCGTCGTCCTCGACAAGCAGCGCCGCGTATACACAGAGCCCTCGCGCGTACGGGAAATCAACCACGTCGGCAAGTATTTCAACGTCCCGGGGCCTCATCTCTGCCAGCCTTCTCCACAGCGTACACCCGTGATCCTGCAAGCGGGAACTTCAAAGGCAGGCAAGACCTTCGCGGCGCAGCACGCGGAAGCGATCTTCGTCGCAGGACACAGCCCGAGCGTCGTCGCAAAGAATATCGCCGAGATCAGAGAGCTTGCGAAGTCGCAATACGGACGCGATCCGTCCTCGATCAAATTCCTGGCCCTGCTCTGCCCGGTTCTCGGAAAGACAGAGGAGGAAGCGAAGGAGAAGTTTGCATACTACCGCAGTCTGGGTTCCATTGATGGTGCGCTGGCACTGTTCGGCGGGTGGACGGGGATCAACCTCGACGTTTACGGCGACGACGAGGAACTGCGATCTGTGCCGAGCAATGCGATCCGGTCTGCCGTCGAAGGCTGGTCGAAAGCGACACCCGAAGTTCCAAAATGGACGAAGAAGACCGTCGGTGAGCACATCACCGTCGGCGGACTCGGCTCCACGCCTGTTGGGACGCCCGAGCAAGTGGCCGACGAGATGGAGAGATGGGTGCGCGAGGCAGACGTTGATGGGTTTAATCTGGTAAGTTATTCATATCTTTCTATTCTTTTTTCTCTTTTCATTTTTTTTTACTTTTACTGCTCTCTTTTTTCCTTTCCTTTTTACAACCTATCGAGGCCGCTCGCGCTGATGCGAATGTTACAGGCCTACGCAATCAAACCCGGCTCGTTCAAAGACATCATTGACCTGCTGATCCCCGAGCTGCGCCGTCGCGGGCTCTTCCACGAGGACTACGCGGCACCTAGGGCCACGTACCGCGAGAATCTGTACGGCAAGCCCGGCCAAAGCGGCCCTCCGGCAGATCATCCGGCAGCAAACTATCGGTGGCATGCCGGTGTGGAGGACCATCAGATCCCGGAGTAAGCTGGCGAGGCTGGAGCGAACGCGCGGTATCGTGGGTTCTGGAAGGGGCATGAGGATCTGCGGATGATTGCTTACAGAGACGGGGAATGGGGCGGTCCCTATCCAGCTGTTTGCCTGGTGGAGGCAGACGGTCCATAATATAAGCTTGTATTATGCTTATGACAACCGTGAGACTGTGTAGCCGGCTGTAGGCTTGTGAGTCTCAGATTATAGATATGTACTACTCTAGTACCAGAGCAGTATTCCCCGGCATGAGCGGCAAATAAGCATACTTGAAGAAATTAGATCAGATCAAAATTTGTCATTGCAAGTCAGCAGTCTGAATGCATTCGTCACGTTTTTAGGGCCTTCAATTGGCTGGAGATACTCGTGGGGGCTAGACTCCATACACGAGCTGCTGCAGCCATCTCAGCCGCAACTACAGCAGTGATTGGCTTGTGCAAGCTCAGCCCCGGCCATTTCTGCTATCTTCATTCCTGTCAATCCAGTGTATGCACGGGGCTTGCCGTCAGTGTTTGCACAGATGATGGGATTCGCTGATCAGCTTTTGGCCCCTCTGACTAGCTTGCGGTAGCAATGTTGGGGGCTTTCTGCAGTCACACAGCCCAGCCTCTATTTATAATAAATTAAATCATAAATATAAGTGACAACGCCTGCCGCCGTTCGATATGCTCCCATTTATCTTTTTTTCCCCGAATTTTGGTCCGCCAGTTTATTTTCACAGGTGATGGCCCGCCATGGACCCGTTGAGCATCACCGCCAGCGTCGCTGGGCTCGCAACGCTCGCCTACCAGATAATCGGCTACTTAGGCACTGTCCGATCAGGTGGAAAGGACCGGCTAAATCTGTGTCGTGAGGTGACATATCTCTGGATGTCCATCACCTCGCTCCTCGAACAGCTCTCCTCCGATGCGATCAAAGACGACAAAATCCCGGACTCGCTGCGCCCGCTCTTTGACCCTGATGGGATCCTCAAGGAGATCAAGATCCAGCTCGAGGATCTGGAGCACACGATTAAATCCCGCAGTACCCATGGGAAAATCGCGCAGACCCTCGCGTGGCCGTTTACGCAAAAGGACGCCGAGAAGATGATTGACCGGATCCATCGCCTCAAGTCGACGTTGCAGGATGGAATAAATCAGTCCACGCATGCGCTCTCGCAAGATATCTACCGCGATGGGCAGGGTATCAAGAAGGTTGTTGATGAGTCGAGGTTGAAAGAGCTGATCGAATGGATCTCGCCGCTGAATTTCATCACCAAGCAGAGCATGATCTGGAACGAGCATCATAAAGGCACTTGCACGTGGTTTCTGGAGCGCGATGATTTCCGCGAGTGGCGCGAGGGCAGCAATACGAGAATCTTCTGTCCGGGGATCCCTGGTGCTGGCAAGACCTTCCTCTCGTCGATCGTGTACAACGAGCTCGAGGCGCTGAGGGTGCGCGATGAAGGCGGGCTCAAGGGCGCTGCCGTCGTCATGCTCTACTGCAAATGGGACGATCCGCTGTCGCAGGATATAGACAATCTTTTAGCGAGTATCATTAAGCAGTTCGTCCAGCGATACGATGTTGGCACAACCGATATGATGGAGCTGTTCGCCAAGCACAGCAAGGAAGGAACAAGACCCTCACGCGCACAGCTACAGTCGACACTTGAACTCCTCTACAGCCGGTTCACAAAAGTCTTCATCATCCTCGATGGACTGGACGAGCTGAGATCGGAGAAGGAGCAACTGCCGTTGCTGATGAGCCTCGCCCCGAACGGCTCGCCTCACACGGTGAATCTGATGGTGACTTCGCGTCCACTGCCGAATATTGTACGCCATTTCCGGCACTGGCCATCGCTGGAAGGCAGCATAATCTGCGATGGTTGTAACGCTGAGGGTCTCGCGGTGCAGTACCACTGCGCCGATTGTGAGGATTACGACCTCTGCCAGAGTTGCTATAAAGCCGGTACGCGCTGCGGGTATAAGGGACATACGTACTACCTCGAGTTTAACGCTCGCACGATTCCTATTGCCGCCGTGGAGGAGGACCTGACAACGTACGTGCACTGGCGGACGAGCGCTTCGGAAACTTTGCAGCAATTCGTGGAAATCAAGGAAGGGCTGATGGACGCAATTCTAGACACAGTGGTGAAGAACAATGAGGGGATGTTTCTATTGGCCAAGTTCAACATGGACACGCTCGAGTCGAAGCTCAGTATAAAGCAACTCATGGCGGCTCTCAAGACGCTGCCGCAGGAGCTCGATGGGACGTACGAAGACGCCATGCTCCGGATCACTGAGCTGAAAGCGTCAACGAGGGAAACGGTTATGCGTTTTCTGAGCTGGGTGGTCTTCGCCGAGCAGCCTCTCCAGGAGAGAGCAATTGAGCATGCGCTCGCAGTCAGCGATGGCGATGCGGACATGGACGACGACAATATCATCCGCGCCAGGACCCTAGCCACCAAGTGTGCAGGCCTGGTACAACTCGACGAGTCGGACTGTCTACGGCTCGTTCACTACTCAGCAGAGAACTACTTCAGACAGCACCGTGATCGGTGGTTCCCGGCAGGGAACGTGACAATCGCATCTTCCTGCCTGACCTACCTGCAGTTCGACGTCTTCCGTTCCGGCGCCTGCTCTGGTCCGTCCGAGGACATCGACTTTGAGAGCCGCCTGGGCAAATATCCCTTCCTCAGATACGCGTCCATTAACTGGGGGAAGCATCTCCGCGTAGCGGCCGACGACCACCTCTCTGCTCGAGCACTGGCCCTTATTACAGATGCAGGCTGCTTAGCCACCATTGCCCAAGCATTATGGTATCTAGAGGATCAGCAACAGTCCAACAGCTGGTCGTCGAAGAACGGCTCTGCGCTTCACCTAGCAACACACTTTGATCTCGATTTCCTGGTGAAAGACCTCCTCGCCCAGGGCTACGACCCGAATATGCGCGATATCAATGGCGTCACGCCTCTCGCACTCGCCGCTCAACGAGATTTGATGGACATATTGATCACTCTCACCAATGCAGGCGCATCGGTGAATATGCCCGACAACGGCGGCCGGTCCCCCATTCACTGGGCCATCTACTATAACTTGCCTGACGTCGTCAGATTTCTGCTAGATCAAAAGGATATCGACGTCAACATTCCCGCTGCTCGCTGGTCACACTACACGCCGCTTATGCTCGCTTCCGCCTACGGGTTTGACGACTATGTGTCCATGTTGCTAGCAAAACCCAAAATTGACGTGAACTGCGCCAGCCCAGAGGGAGCGACAGCCCTGATCCTCGCCGCGCGACATGGCGAAACAGGAGCCGCCAGGCTCCTTCTTGCGCATCATGAGATAGAGATAAACCACTCCGACAGCAGCGGCTCGACAGCGCTAACTGTAGCGGCGGAAAATGGTTACTATGATTTGGTCGAAGCCCTTCTCGACGCCGGCGCTGACACAGAGGTGCAGCAAGAGGGAAGCAACGGCACGGCAATCATGCGGGCCATCGATGATGGGCATACATCCATCGTACAGTTACTGGTAGACAGGGGTGCAAACGTCCATCACAAGGACGTGTTTGACCGCGGCCTCTTACATTCAGCGGCTGTAAACCGGCGGGCTGACATATTGCGGATCTTGCTTAAGCATGATCCGACCCTCGACGTGAATATGCAGGATGTACACGGCAAAACAACACTACACGACATCGCGCGCATGGGAGATCTTGAAACGGTCGATGTGCTCCTCGAGGCTGGCGGTGATCCGACCATTAAAGATATCCACGGCCGCACGCCGATCCTCGTCGCGCACGAGTCGCACCATCCTGCTATTCTGGAAATGCTTCGCGCTGCGAGGCAGCGGATGAAGGCAGAAGGTCAAAACCACAAACTTCAACGAACCCCCAGCGGTACGACAGCCGACAGCGAAGAGGACTACGGCGTCAAACGCGCCGACACGGGCCTCTCCATTCACGGAACCCTCCCGCTCTGGTCTCTTGTGGTCTCCAAACAGTTCACTGAGCTGAAGGAGCGTCTGCCGGAGTCCTCGCCCGAGGAGATCAACCAGGTCGAGCCAGATATGGGCCAAGCAGCGCTACACTGGGCCGTTTCTGACACCGATGCCTCCATCGTGAAGCTCCTGATTGACCATGGCGCAGACATCAACCTTCGTAACCGCTACGGGCGAACGCCGCTCTCTCTTGCCGTTATGGGCGGCCTGTGGGACGAGGCACGACTCCTCTTAGAGGCGGGCGCAGATCCCGACATCGAAGATCAGTGGGGATGGCCACCTCTCTGGATGGCAGGACCGAGGCTTGGAATCCTGCTTATTGAGAAGGGGGCCAAGTTGCCTCCCCCCCCAACGTCCACAGCTGGAGGGACAGGCGAAGGTGACAATAACGAGAAGGCTGCTGGAAAGGTGAATCTGGACTACTTCCTCAGATGTGCGGCACAGTTCGGCTCGGAGACCGCGCTCCGCCGGCTCGTTCAGGCGGGAGCCGATGTCTGGAGTAAGGATCCGAGCGGCAAAACGCCATATATGATTGCGAAGGAGAACGGGTATAACGAGCTGGCGAACCTGCTGGTGCAGCTTGCGCCGATGCCGCAGGCTGACGCTGATGGGTCCAGGCCGAAGATTGATGAGCGTGCGGACAAAACTGCCACAAGCGGTACGCCGGAGGATAAATCTGAGGATGAAACTATAAAGGTTAAGACAGATGAGATCAAGAAGCCAAAGAAGGAAGAAGGCAGTGTTTTGGCGGATAAGGGCATGGCCCTTGATGGGCTAGACTCTGCTGCCCTCATACCGACCCCTAACGTTATCAAGACTAAGCCTGGCTATTCTACTTTATTGCTTGGGTCCGCGCATGGACGGCACTTGTATACCATCCTGCTAGTTCTAATCTTGGTTACGGCGACGGCGTTGGTGCGATTGTGATGATGATAATGCATGATGGGCGTCGGTTCGATTGGATAGCGAGTCATACTCTTCGTACAAGTACTGTAGTTATAGTGTCCAAGTCATTGTCAATTCCATCTGAGCGATATTATACAGGATTGGTATTGTGCTATTCCTTCCTGAACAATAAACTCACTCTCCCAGCGGATACGGATGCAGGATCTGTCCGTCTGTGTATCTTGTTAGAACCTGACCACTCTATCCAGCTCTACCCCACGGAAAGGGCCAAAAAAAAGAAACCGAAAGGTGAAAACTCACAGAACAGGGACGCATCCGAACTGGCCAAAAATACAAAGCTGGTCGCCACCTCGCTTGGCTGCCCTGGCCGGCCCAGCGGCTTCGAACTCGCCCACCCCTGCATCTGCTCTGCATCGCGCGTATCGACCTGGATAGGCGTATACGTTGAGCCAGGACTACATCACCGTCAGTACCAACACTAGACAGGCGAGATATGCAAGAGTGTGTTGAGGGTGAAAACATACGCAACCGCGTTAACCCTAATTCCCTTGGGAATAAGCTGGAGAGCAGCAGACCGCGTGAAACCTACAATCGCCCCCTTGGTCGATGCATAATCCACCATGCTACCTGTCCCCCTGAACGCTGTGACCGAAGTATTATTGATGATACTATCTCCTTTGCTCATATGCGGGAGGGAGAACTTCGTCATCGCAAACATCTGGATGATATTTGTCTGGAAGACATCGGCGACGGTATCGAGATTTATCTGCGCCAGGTCGGGACAGCTGAATTGCTGCGAGGCATTGTTAACCAGGATATTGATGTGTCCGTATTTCTGTACGTGCGAATCGACGGCCTGCTTGCAGAAACCCCGGTCGCGGAGGTCCCCGCTCAGCAGGAGGCATTGGCGTCCTTCGGCCTCGACGAGTTTTTTTGTCTCTTGCGCGTCTTCTTCTTCAACTGGGAGGTAGACGATTGTTATGTCGGCGCCTTCTTTGGCGTACAGGGCTGCGACGGAGCGGCCGATGCCGGAGCTGTACAGCGCCGTAGACTTGTTAGCAATAGAACCGCGAAATAGAACAGATACGGGGAACGTACTCTCCGCCGGTAATGAGTGCCTTCTTGCCCTGCAACTTGCCGGAGCCCCTGTAATCTTTGATTCCGTCGGAAGTCTCGAGTTTGGTTGCTTCGCTGGCGGGTTGCATTTTGCTTTCCAGGCTGGATGGTCAATCAGTCTCTGACAGTCTCAGGTCTATGGGCGGTAGAGTATATGGTTACCCCGGTGTATTTTGTGTCTGGGCACTCTCAGGGGCCTGGAAGGTGTTGTCTTTCGCCATGCGCGACATTGTGGTAGTTTTCTTGTGGTTAAAGAGAGCACGGCTATGGGTGAGGTGGTGATGATAATCCGAATTTGATCTCTGGCGGGAAAATGGCGGATATACATCAAGAATCGAGATCGCATCACGATGCAGTCATACTCTGCAGAAAATAACCTGTCCAATCATATTCATCGATCTCGTTGACAACAGATTTGAGATACTGATAACTAAGTGGGGAGACTGATCTCATCATGGCGTAGGGTTTGAGCTTGGCTGTGATAACATCATGTTTCACACGGTCTAGACCTTACTATGGTATGCTGTACCTTACTCAATTGACCACAGGGTTGAGTGTCCTATGGAAGACTATAAGAGGTTCGCACTATGTTGGAGCTACCTTTAGCTTTAGATAGCCTTCACGTAGCTCAAGCAACCGCGCCCGCTCAACCCTACTGTACCTGGACAACATGAAGCTATTCCCAACACAATCACGCGTATATCAGTGACTTCTAACCAGTATGGCCCTAAATATTACATTCTGAAAAGGGTAGTGGAACGGGTCTTGGCATTTAGAATATAAAGCGAGAACATGGCAGGTGCCTCCTTAATATTCTGAGCTTCACCTTTCCGTACTGTGTAATATATATAGGTAGGTACTTACCAGGAGCTAAATGGTGCTTGTAATATAGTCTTTTATACCTCTCTTACATGCAGCCTAGTTTGTTGACTCTTAACTGCGCGGCACTGTAAAGCGCCAGCTACCGGCCTTTACTAGCTAATTTACAGCCTATATGAGGGAATGAGAGCTTGAGAGCCGTTCTTGAGGAGCTTTTCGACTTATAATAGGTCTAACCTAGTTGGTGGACTGTACGAAAAGGGCAGTTTTGATTGCAACACCTATTACGAATTTATGTGTATAGTTGAGCTGGGCATACATGGTTAGTACAAGTTTCATTGAGATCATGTAGTACAGGGTTATACCCTGTTTGGTCTAAAATACAATTCATCTCATTATTTAACCACCTCCGTAGTACCTCTGTAGTAAGTTCCCTCATATTGTCAAGGGCTCAGAAATACATTTAGATCGAGATAACGGAGTAGCTAAACGAGCAAGTTACAGCACCAGGCTATCAATAGGTATATAGATGAGACGAGACGTAGCCCGAGCAAGGGTCAGAGCAAGAACGATTCTGGCCGATTGTGAACGCAATTATCCGGTAATTGAAGTATAAGGACCACATGCAGTCAAATGGTTTATTCGCCTATTTTTCATGCTGATGGTCATAATCCAGCCTATACTGTCCCGCTATTGATAACAGAGTCTGGTTCGTGGCTTCGGATAAAGCATGGCAAAATACATCTGCTGATACACAATTGAGCACACCCCTTAAACTTCAAGAACTGGTACTGTACAGTGGGCCTTGGCCTCTAGACATGATATTGCGCAAGCATGATCTCGCTTATGCCCACAAAAACCGCTAAAGGTGTTGACTTATAATCGAGCGGGGTCCGACAGTATCCATTACTTATCTAGAATTGTTTACCCAGCTACATAATGACCCGCGTTGGGTCAATAGACGGGACTTGAAAGATAAACAGCTATGGAGTGGGCTGTGCTTGGCTTATGCTTCTCTAATAATAATGACAAAGTTATGGAATAGTATGAGTGTTTGCCGAGGCCTGAGGGCTAGAAAGTCTGTCAGAGGCTTGCTTGACTCGCGTTCTAATCATCTGCCTCAGTGTCTAGTCAAGCCTAAGAGGACTTGTGAAACCAAAAATGTGCATTATCCAAGGGGCCCTGCTGGTGGGAGTAGACATATACTAACTTACAAAAAGTAGGTGTGACTTGTATCCTAGATATATAAAGCTCATACTACAAATGATAATCTTTCTACAAACATGATCTTTCTCCAGTGACCAAGCGGAAGACAAGCAAAATAGATGTATCTCCTACCTAGTGTCACCCAACACAAAAAGGCCCAAATCATCTGCGATGTATATCAGCTAATATTCACAGATATCAAACTATGCTCCGGTGCATCCACCAGCTGCCCATCTGGGACCCTTCAATTAGTTTCCTGTGCCCGGAACGTTGGATTCAGCGAGCCAATTGCTCTCATATAGCATCGTAGCCAGAAAAACAGCGACAACGGAGGCCTATATGATTCCGGCGTTAGGAGCCCTCTAAAGATACCACGCAACTTGGCTTACCAGTGAAAGATCCATCCCCTCGGCCACAGAGGCCTCCCAGGTGGGTCGCTATAAGGGAAGATACGGTGCAGCCATATTGGTCAGTTTCACTGTCGTGACCAAGCGATCACAGTGATAAACATTCGTCCTGGACTTTCAGACATTCTGCCCCCGTATCGCAAGAGTAACCTCCTCCCGATCAGCACCAGGATCAGAATTCAATGCCGAGTTTTCAAAATGCATATCGAATTTATCCTTGAGAGCGCTGTACTTCGGCACAAACGTAGCGATTGGCTTGGTAGCAGCAGGAGAAGAGTAAGGGGTTTCTTTCTCCTTCGCTTTCCTGCTCTTCTCCCCAGGCAGGTGGAGAAACCATTTCATGCCCATTCTCTCCCATGAGAGCTCGAAGAGGGGAAGACCCGATTCATCGCTGAAGTGGCGGCGTTGGGTAAACGAGGCGAACTCGCCGGTGACTCCAAAAGGCTTTTCATCAGTGTGGCTATCTGTGATCGTAAAGTTGCCGCTGGACCAGCTGGCGCTTTGCTGATTGACTTTGATTACTCTGGCTGATGAGGCAATATATTCTGGACGAAGGGCAAGGGGCTGCTTGAGTGGCGGGAGTTCCATTGTACAATGCTAGATGAGGGACGAGTGGGGAAGGAGAGATGAAAAAGTATTAGTGAGAGGTTTGTCCGCTTACATGCCCTTATATTTATGAATATACTAAAACAAGGCTTTGTGGCGTGGGATGGGATTGACCTTAATCTAACAGCATTACCCACATAGGGTAACTGTACTCTACCACGGAGTACGCAGTAGCCTGACATATAGAGTAGTGGTTTCAGGACTTCCAAGGCAGACGTCATCTGGTAGTAAAGGATTTGAGAGCGCCTTCTCCAAATCTACAATCTAGGTATACTATATAGAGTAGGCAACAGTTTGTCTTATTGGGGGTTAAGACAACCTGATGATACAGCCAGAGGGCGTTATCTGTGACTTCCAGCCCACCCACACCGCTTCCCGCTGTGCACAAGAACATGGATGAAGTCGTCGGGATGCTCAGAGGCGTAAGTGTAGGCTGAGCTGAATCCTGGCCCAGAATAACATTCGAAAGCGTTATGCAAGCGGAGTGGGATATTGCCAACCCCGAAAGCCCGCATGCCAGTGGGCATGAACTAACAGTGGCCTCGTTCAGCTGCTCGTTGAATGGATCAGCAGTCGGTGGGGCAGAACCTCGGATGGCTGTTCTCGGCCCAAGGGCATCTGTTAGCCTGAAATCGTCCCTGAATTATACGATGAATTTGTTGGTAGCTTGGAATTACATCCGCAGGCTCTCAAGACGACTGAGTTTTTTTTTGAATGCTTCCTGGCAAATTGGCTAATACCGTAGGCTGTAATCGCTGCGTTCT
This sequence comes from Aspergillus quadrilineatus, assembly GCA_013305525.1. Classification (NCBI taxonomy): domain Eukaryota; kingdom Fungi; phylum Ascomycota; class Eurotiomycetes; order Eurotiales; family Aspergillaceae; genus Aspergillus; species Aspergillus quadrilineatus. Next base: position 164,151 of record JAAXYA010000052.1, on the reverse strand, counting down.
CACCAGACGTTTGGTGTCTTATAAGCCACCGCTGCGTCAGGTGGTTGCTCTCCTCTGCAGGCCTGCTAGATGCGGCACGCCCAGAAATCTCGCTGGTCTCATGTCTCCCCTGCGTTTCAATGAGCCATTAGAGTGGCCCCGTGTCTTGGATACCGCACCCAAGCATACACTACCCGGAAGTTTCTGGAGCAAGTTTGCACCAGATCGTCCGTCGAGCATAAACGAACGACGGATAATGTGTTTCGCGAAACTGCCCCCCTTGGAACCCTCTTCTCTGCTGGATAGGGTGCTTGTCATCTTCATCACCTTCTTTCTATCAGAGAAATTTGCGGATAAGTTGAAAGAACTAGCAGAGACGTACAAGGAAAAGATAGAAGGGCCTCAGAAACAATAACTACTGAAGTAGGTGCTTCTTCTTGTTACCTACAGTACCTGGACCTTGAGAAAGACGACCATTTGTATTTTCTGGATTATTGCACACAGGAAACCACAGTTTGTAGATTCAAGCAGGTTAACAGTGGCCGAAAGCATACTCGGATTTGTCTTGAATGTGTTTTCTGACAGGCACCATGTCACGGGCAAATCTTCTATGCGCTAGTATAGGTATAACCACTCAACAAAAGACACAGAGATAACCTATCAGTGTCTGCAGATGCATCTAGCGCGCTTAACAGCAGCCGAGGTTATGCCTGAGCCTATATCCTGAGGTACTCCGTAACGCTGCGTTGTCTATAGTTAGGTTGCCTTGCATACCAGGGCCACGTATTCGACCGGGCCAATAGCAAGATTGGAAGCGCCCGGCTTGTCGGACAACAATCCCATCCAGAAATCGAGCGATTGCCACAAACTACCAAGTCTTTCTCTGCCTGAGCCATGGGCAGGAGGCAGTCTGCCCCAGTTTCCTTCTCCAGTATACTCGACACTCTGCGGTAGAAGGTACTCTTTATTCCCGACGTGGTTCATGAGTAGATGCTGCATCACGGGTCATTCTGTGTCTGGACGACTGGAGATGTAGACCTGAGGGCAAGACAGTGTGCATAGTCACGACTTTTGTGGCTGAGCTGTACTCAGGACGATAATTAGCTCAATCAGGCGAGCGTTGCGACATAGGACCCTTATGCACACAAGGAACGAGCTTAATGTACTCTAAAATGTACTCTAAAGTGGTTGGGCGCTTTCTACGCAGTGAACGAGAAATGATGTTTGTACCCTAGCATGACGCGGGCTCTCCCCGGCAATGTTGATAGATCCACACACGGCTCGAGTCTCGAGCCTGGAGGAGGCTTAGACCAGGTGAATTGTTGCATCTTCGCATCCTGGCGCTAGACTTCAGACGGGGTGTATTTTCCTGATCCTGTACCTGAACCACAGGCAATGCAAGGAGCGATGGCGCATGTACCAATGAAGCTCTCTTTCTACCGCCAATAATTGATGGCTGCAGAGTACGCGCTGGGATTGGACAATAGCTTTATTACTGGCGCTCAGGTACCCTCAGCCGTGCCGCCGCCCCAGGGGAATACGAGGTCGCGGCCACTCAGTGATGTGGTCTGGACCCTAGCGTAGGGCTGGCTGCAGCCAAGATCGACGATACGAGCGAGGCGAAGCCAAACAGAGAACTGGGGGCGCGCAAATACCAAAAATAAGCAACCATTCAAGCTACCGGGTAGGGGGCTTAGGGGCGAATACACTCATCAGTTCCTGGGTATAAGTTCACGGCCAGCCGGTCCCGTCTCAGCTCGTGTTCACGACAGGCTCGTCTACCACCAAAAAAGTAGCTGTCACAATATGCAGCTCCTTAAAGTCCTCCTTGCTCCTCTGTTCGCGACCCTTGTGGCCTCCGCACCCCTGGCGGCTCCCCAGATTTCTGTCGACTATGGACAAAGTGAACAGTTCGCCCAAGATATCCAATCTTTCGCCGATAGCACTTCCAGCCAATTCAGCCAGGTGTCCGCGCAGTTTGACGTCTTAACTGGAAGCTACTCGGGCTCTGCGCAGGTGCGTCTCACGATTACTCACCCCGGTCCGTTCGTGATGCTGATATCATGTTACGCAGGAATCCCTCGCCCAGCTTTTTGCGAAGCTCAGTGACTCAGTTTATGACATTCAGCGGGTTTCAACTGATATCGCATCGACTATTGACGCCACTGCATCCGCGTAGTATTTTCTTCCCCTCGAATGCCCTTCAACTTGACTATACGGAGCTAAACAGTTCACAGCGAGGATGCCGAGAGCTCTGCCATTGGAACCTTCTTCAGCAAGCGTGACAAACTTCGTGCTCGAGACGACGCTGCGGCTATGGCCGAGGCCGGTCTGATGAAGGAGGCTGGTTTTATGAACGAGGCCGGCTTGATGAACAAGGTTGATGATTCGATTGCCCCCGTGTCCGGTTCGCAGACTGCCGAAGATGCTGTTGCTGAAATGGCAGAAGTTGACGGCGTCGACGACGCCGACACCATGAGTATTGTCCCCACTGCTGCACCATCGACTGGGAGTGTCACTCCTGAGCAAGCTACTGGCTCCGGTGCTGAGGGCGTCACCCCCGAACAGGCTACTGGCTCTGGTGCTGAGAGCATCACT
>JAAXYA010000052.1:0-161474 GCA_013305525.1 Aspergillus quadrilineatus | reverse complement strand
CCTGAGCAAGCCACCGGTTCTGGTGCTGAGGGCGTCGCCCCTGAGCAGGCCACCGGTTCTGGTGCTGAGAGCATCACCCCTGAGCAGGCCACCGGCTCTGGTGCTGAGAGCGTTACCCCCGAACAGGCTACTGGCTCTGGTGCTGAGAGCATCACTCCTGAGCAAGCCACCGGTTCTGGTGCTGAGGGCGTCGCCCCTGAGCAGGCCACCGGTTCTGGTGCTGAGAGCATCACTCCTGAGCAAGCCACCGGTTCTGGTGCTGAGAGCATCACTCCTGAGCAGGCCACCGGTTCTGGTGCTGAGAGCATCACTCCTGAGCAGGCCACCGGTTCTGGTGCTGAGGGCGTCGCCCCTGAGCAGGCCACCGGCTCTGGTGCTGAGAGCATCACTCCTGAGCAAGCCACCGGTTCTGGTGCTGAGGGTGTCACCCCTGAACAGGCCACCGGCTCTGCAGGAGTTGACCAAACTTTGGGCTCCGATGGAACGGGCATTGATGAAAATGTCAGCGCTGATGCAACTGGAGTTGATCAGACCCTCGGAACTGCGGACCAGCATGCGCCAGTGGTCCCCGAGGATCCTACTGCTGGAGTCACGTTCGTTGCCAACGTTAAGACGGCGCATGAAGGAACCGTGGAGACTGAGGGTTCGCACCGGCCCTAGGTGCTTGGATCTTTGGAGACCACTGCTCCCTCCAGGCAGTGAGGCGAGTGGCATCTGAGAATTGACATGGATTGTTATGGCCTAGGCCTCTATGTGGTGAAGTGTTATCGGCTATTGTTAAGAGCATACCTATGGAGTCACTGTATTATTCTCAAACGAGCCTAAACTGTATAGATAAACCCTTGAGGCATTAATGTGAAAGTTGAAATCTGAAGAGCGTGCCAGTGTAGGACTACCAAAGTAAATTATATCAGAATAATGATTTTTTCTTCTTTCTTTCTTCCTCTCTCTATCTTTTTTTTTTTAACAGTTGCTAATTTCCATTCACGGGTTGTGAGTCTATCCAGAATCGGCGTGTCAGACGACGTCGAGTGGAGCCCCGGGGGGTGGCTACAGACTCGGCCTGGACTCTGGGGATTCTCCGCTTCGGCTTTGGTACTGAATTCCTAGCCATGATTGGCTGCTTCCCCTCCCAATGCCGGTTCATGTTGGCCGTTATTTGGGGTTGCAAAGCCGAGTCGGGAGTGGTATGGCAGAGGTTTGTGCTGGCGGCAACAAAGCCTGACCGAGCACCCTGAGATATCTCTATATAACTCATTTTCTCAATTTCCCTGACTCGACATAGCATTCCACTCTCATACCCACTCGGTGGACATTCCCCCGAGCTCTCCACTTCCCCCGCCTGTAATCCCCAGAATCTCCAGGTCGGACATGCTCCGAAGCGAGTCATTGCCGGCCTTGGAGATGCCGACGGTCAGACGACCCGCCCTAGGAGACAGCTAGCAGCAGCACAAGTCTCGCTTAAAAGGCAGAGCGTCCCCGCAGATTCGCTTCCACTTCGTCATTCTTGCTGCCACTGCACTCGCATCTCTTACGTTGATTACCATGGCTGAAGTCGAGGGCAAGACCGGCGTCAGCCAGCAGAAAGTGCAATTCGAGCACGACGAGCTCTATCAGGCCTACGCGGCCAAGGGAGAAGAATGGCATAGGCAGATGACGCGCCGGCTGATGCGCAAGGTCGATTTGCATCTCCTGCCGCTGCTGGTCATCATGTATTTGCTTAACTTTTTGGATCGCAAGTATGTCCCCAAGCCCTTTCCTGGTTGAACTGGGTCTACGCCGGTCTGACTGGGTCGTTCCGGTCGAACTGGCCTATTCACGATGAGCTGGTTTATTTAGGCCAAACGCTGACTGGAAGACTGCAGTAACCTCTCGCAGGCTCGACTCGGCACCCTAGAGAAAGACCTCGGCATGTCAGGGACCGACTTCAACTTGGCGACGAGCATTCTCTTTGTCGGATACCTCCTCATGCAGTTGCCTTCGAATCTGCTCCTCACACGCGTGCGACCGTCATTGTTCCTCGGCATTGCGATGGGAATTTGGGGCGTGATCTCTGCATGCCAGGCGGCCACGCAGTCGTTTGCAGGCTTGGTGGTTGCGCGGTTCTTCCTGGGGTTTGTGGAGGCTCCCTTTTTCCCCGGCGCGGTCATGTTGATGTATGTTTCGATACCGTCTCTTTACACCGGTGAAGTCTGGCGCACGATCAGGGGGCTGATGATCGCAGGTCGAGCTGGTACACCCGGCAGGAACTGAGCTATCGGATTGCGTGGTTCTACGCGGGAAGTTCGCTCGCGAACGCATTTGGTGGACTTATCGGGGCAGGCGTCCTGGGAAACTTGCACATGTCGCATGGGATCTCTGGCTGGCGGTGGCTTTTCATCATCGAGGGATCCATCACCGTGGCCTTGTCGCTGCTCATCCCGTGAGTCGGCCCTCTACCGTGTCTCCCAAACGCTGGACTGACAGTACAGAATCCTCCTCCCAAACTATCCCGCCACAACGTCCTGGCTCGATGACGAGGAAAAAGCCTATGCGCAGTGGCGTCTGATAAATGACGCGGGCGAGGCGGACGATACGGGCGCTTCGACTATCAAGGAAGCCCTGATCGCCGTGTTCACTGACAAGCGTATCTACCTATTCATCCTGCTCCAGCACGCCTCCCTCCTCTCGCAGACCTTCCAATACTTCTTCCCCACGATCGTCCAGACCCTAAACTACGGCAACATCGTGACGCTGCTGATTACGGCGCCCGTCTGGATCGCTACTTTCCTCGTTTCGCTAGTTGTGACCTGGACAAGCGGCAAGACCAACGACCGCAGTATCCACATAATTTGTCTCATGACTGTCAGCATCATCGGGTGTATCATCTGCACAGCAACGACCAACCTCGGCGCCCGGTTCTTCGGCATGTTCCTGATGCCCATGGGCGCAGTGTCCGCGTACCAGATCATCATCGCCTGGGTCGCGAATTCGTTCCCCCGCCCCCTGGTCAAGCGCTCGGCGGCTATTGCGACGACGAACATGATCGGGAATACAGCGAGTATTTATGGGAGTTATATGTGGCCGTCTTCGTCGGGGCCAAGATATATACCCGGCGGGAGTGCAACGGCTAGTGTGGCGCTCTTGGTGGCGCTTATGGCGTTTGTGATTAGGGTTGTGCATGTGAGGATGAACAAGGGTCTGGAAGAGAAGGAGAACGAGGTCGTGGAGGACGAGCAACTGGATGCGCCGAGAGGATTTCGGTATATCCTTTAGTTGTCTAGTCTTTCGGGGCGGGCGTAGCAAACAGGACAAGAGAACTGGCTCCGCGTTGCATTTCGGGCAGAGGCCATGTATTTTGATAATTCTCTTTAACGACTTCATGAGGAAATGACATATTTTAAATGTGCTATGTGATAGATTTTTTTTCAGGTCCGCGAAATACCACAACGTTGAATTTAGTATTTTCAAGCAAGCGGGTGTATTGGCTATGGTGTAGTCGCTTCGTACATAGACGACAGGATATCTAGAACCTACCAGCCCAACTAAAGTATTGGAGACCAAGACACTCTTGCCCGTTTGTTGACCGGAGCCAGAGGACTGATAGTACCATTTCCACTGAGTTGTAACTTAATGGAAAGTGATCGCGAGACTAGAAGAAAAATTCCGTGAGGCTACTACAGACCAATTGCCCTCTCTAGTAACTCCACCATATCCCCGTTCATGACATAGCGGCTCTGGATATTGGCGTGTAGCCAGACGAATCTTTTATGTCCCTTGCGCCCCATACTGTAGAAGCATACGTGCACAACCCAATATATTAGCCTCTGCTGTACAAGAAAGAGCCGTTGGACCGTCGTGATCAATATGGTCCACCTCCACTTCCAAAGGAGCCAGAAACGTCTCAGTAGGCATCAGGGTCCCTAGAGTAGAAGAGTACTGCCTAGCCACCGGAATCGCTGGTGTTGATCTCGATCCCATCGTGCTCGAGTAGCATCTGGACAATGGCAGGCTCACCAAACAAAGCTGCATCGTGCAAGGCAGTCAAACTGTTACCATCCTTTGTGATATTGATATCGAAGTCCCGTCGCTTCAGTATTTCGCGGACAAGATCCGCTCGATATCCACGGATGGCGAGCCGGAGTGAGTTCTTTCCCTCTTCATCCACACAATCCAGGTCAGTGGTTGGGTGCTTAAGGAGGAGCGATACAACATCTCAATCTCCAGATCCACCATGCAGGGCATAGACCAAGGGGGTCTCCGGGTCCACGCGGAGGCAGCAGTTGACATCGACAGAGGGCTGTTAGAGGAGCAGAACGAGCCCCTCTACATTATTTGTAATTACCGCGAACCAGAGAGCATTTGCGCCTTGGTCGTCAGTGACATTGAGGCTATCCGGGTCTTTCTCCAATAGCAGCTGCATAAACTATACATTGTGTGCTGAGGCGGCATTCGTTTAAAGATCGCTCTGGTGTTGTTTTCGAATGCAGGCAGGCGCCCTTCCTACACGCCAAGGTGGACGGAAAGAACTGTATCTCTAGGATAGTGCTGGTCTGAGCCTCGAGATGCAAAATGGTGTCTCCATTGTCGTCCGTGGAGGCGGATTGGACGCTTGTAAAAAGTCCAGTCATTTGGGGCGCTCCCAGCACAGACACTTGGACCAAAGAGCAAGGAAAGTTGAATCAGAAGGAAAATTTCAGTAGGAGGATTGGCAATCTTGAGGAGTCCATCTTGCTCACGAAAGGAAAAGTAATTGAGAAGAATAAAGTAGATGATAAACCTATTAATATGGGAATCCAGCACATACGACCATCGGGTGTGGAAAACAGGGCTTCCCGTCCGCTCAGCCGTACTTAAGCCACACGCCGGCTGGTTAGTAGTATGGTGGGTGACCACATGCGAATCCCAGCTGTTGTATGTTTTTTGTTTACCCGCTTTTATTTTCTGCTCGTTGGCTTAGCACCCGTGCCGCCGAAGCAGACCCTCCCGTCTTCCGTGCCGGCCAGATTAAGATGCCCGAGCAGTCACCAGCCACATTCCCGCTGCCACATCTAGCGGTTCCGCTTCTTCCCAGCCAGATTCCTCAACATCCACCCCATCAGCCTGCCTGCCAAGGACGCGACAACTGCCCCAACGAGCGCGCAATGATTGATAGATTTTCTGGCCCAAGAAATAGCATAATGACTTGGAATTAGAGACACAGCTATCAACGCGGTAAAAATGCAACGAGCCCTGGATGTGTTGCTGCTTTTAGGGGTGAGAGACAATAAACCTAGGGTGAGTGCAGGTGAGAGTATCACCCACTCGAGCAAGTTACGGGTGATAAGGGTGAGAAGGGTGAGAGCTTAAATTTAGGCCAATACTATCATCCCTCGAAGCTTAGGATAAATAGCGAGGGCTCTCTTGACTTTTATCCAATGCTTCCAGATTGTACGTTAGACACCTTTACCTTCAACTTGTTTAGTAACTGTAGTTCCGGTTTTGCTACCCAGCGCCCATGAAGCCGCACTTCGGCCTTGGGTGCCTTCGAAGCACCACGCGGCTGAGCTTCTCCCAAACGCGTTTATTGACTCCTGCAATCCCAATGGGGTCATATTCTGCCCCACGTCCGGCTTCTTCAAGCTATGTAGTCTGGTGCGTATAGATCGATGTCCTCTTTCCAATGGTCGAGGTCGCAGAGGTCGATGTCGGAGGAGAGTTGATTGGCGGCTTGAGCCTGAGAAAGGATGTCTAAGACGGGAAGGTCCATGTCGAGACTACATCGAGTTATGCTTGCTCATTGGAAGTGAACGTCCTGAGATGTTCATGGATGAGCACTATCGGTACATTCTGATGTCTGCGGCCTCCCGCAATTCTTTCATGTGGACGGTAAGGTCTACATACGGCAAGCGGATATTGAAAGGGCAAATTTGCACGATATCTTCAATGGTTCCATTCTGCTCGGCTGTCTCGGCCCTACCTGCTGATTGATGAGGAGGGGCTTAGAACAATCCGTCTGCCACTTGTCCTGTGATTGTTAGGGTCTCAATCCTAGACTCTCTGCAGTGGTGGGGAAAGTGCAATCTATGTCCTGGGCTCGCAAGTGAATTACTGGGCTGAGACCACCCCAGCAACATTGCATTCTACCAAGCCCCGCCAAACGCTACCGCAGCAGTCAGATAAACTATATGGCTTTTACCTGATGGCTTATATGGGACTTTATCAGAGATCCACTCTCTGCTTAAGCGGATCAGGATAACAGGGCAGAGCAAAAAGATCTTGAAGCTGGAGGGTTTCGATGAAGTATTACCGGATCAATTCCTAAAACTGCTTGAAGATTTTTGATATGGAGCAAAGAGGAATGGTTGTTTGTTCAACCGCAATGGCCAGCCCATTTTTAAGAGAGCCCTGCATGCAGTTTTGACGGATTCCTGGAAGGGACAAACGTTCCATGGCCACTTCAGCAGAGATGCCGTCCGCCGAGAAAGGACGGCTTGCATTCTCATTCGAGATTGCCCGCGCACAATCTCTGTTAGTACTTAGTAGCAGGTCCAGTTGCCCCTTGAGAGGCCGCAGACCACGCTACCCAAGTTTGAAGTTACTTCTTCCATTGAACGTAATCCTGGTACTCAAATCCCTCTAGGTTGCTACCAACGGTGTTAATCGGATACTCGCCGTCAAGATATATGATCAGGACGCCTTTCCATCCGTTTAGTTCTTGTTATTCACCTTCACAGTACGCAATTGAGCACTGTGCATGAACATGTGGGGACGCTGGACGCTTGTCTGCAGGGGCCACCCCAAAACAAATCGCCAAGCGCCGATCGCCTACGTCACGAAGCGGCAGAACAATCCATAAGGCCGGTCGGTGAGGGGTCCAGACCTTGAGCGGGTCTTGGATTGAAAAGCAGCGCATGTGACGCCATTGAACCGCCACAATTCTAGAAATTATCGACTATCATGGACCAACAGACTATCACCAGGTAGAACTAGAATGGCCGAAATTCTTGACACGATGGCAGGTTCGTCCTCCGCCGCCTCGCAGCAAGACGAGCACGAGGCCGACCGACGCGCCAGGGAGCTCTTTCACTATTTCCAGCCCGATAACCCAGCTCTGCTGCCTTATTCGCATGCATCAACATTTAAACAAGTCAAGGCGAGTCCGAATCTAGTGCTCACGGCACTGGCACAATTAGCTGCGGTCAAGGCGGGTGTTCAGCGTGCGATTATTAGGTATGTCCGACGCCCTCATGTCTTGTGAATGTGTTTGAATGCTAAGCGGTAAACAGCCTGATCGATCGGGAAACGCTATATGTAGTCGCTGAAGCGTCGCGCTCGCTGAACCTTGGGAACAACAGCATATATGACAATGACGGCGATGGGCTTTGGATGGGCTGTTCACGAGGTCCTGTGGCCGGGACCCTATGCGAGGTAGTTACAGATCGCGACCTAGCTCTCCAAACGCTGGCACCCCTTTGATTAACCTCTTCAGAAAACAATCAACCTGTATCCAACGCCGCAGGACAAGCACCCTTTCTTTACCGTGGATGACCTGCGGCAGCATCCCAGGTACTGCCGGATACCATGCGTGGCCGGGGCCCCCTTCTTCCGCTACTATGCTGGCACACCTCTGATGACTAGCAATGGCATCAACATTGGAAGCTTATATGTTGTTGATCCGCGCCCGAATATAGTGTTGACGGACTCTCGCAGAGAGAGCATAGGCGTCCTAGCAACCGCCATCATGGAGTACTTGGAAACATCCCGGCAGTCACTCGAGAGCGGTCGCTTGATGAAGGTCCTTTCAGGTTTCAACTCGTTCGTGCAAGAGCAGCGGCAGGTCGATTTGATTTGCGAGCCCGCTTCTGTGGCCGGCAACTCGTCAGACAGTGATCGATCATCTACCCCCAGCCCGGCTCCACTCTCACCACCAGAGGCCAATATCGACCCCTCTCGGGAAGATACGAGGGTGCTTGTACCAGCAGGAGACCCTTTACAGGAGCCAGTACCTGGGAGTAATTCATCTGCGCCGGAATCTGGGTCACCAAAGTTGCCGAACCGAGAAAACATCTCCTCTGAGCCTATCAGCACATCGCATCCTTTATCCGTTGGCAAGAGACACGAGGCCTTTCAGCGCGCTGCGGATATCATGCGTCAGAGCCTCAGCCTGGGAAAAGAAGGGGGCGTTGCGATTTTTGCTGTCAAGGATCGGTTTGACGTTGACGACGACGAGGAAGAAGGTTTGCCGGGGGAGATATCCGCCGTGGCACGGACTGCAGTTACGACTTGGGCCGTTTCGGCGAGGTACAATCATAATCATTGGGGCCGCGAAGACGACTCCGATTTGCTTCCAGCGAAGCGGATGAGCCAACGATTTCTACAGCGGTTAGTGCGTTGTTTCTGTAAAGGAGCCTTGTGGTATTTCCATCGTGACGGGACCGCCTTTTCCTCTGACGAGGAGGTCAATCATCCGGACAGTGAACGGGTCATGGTTCCACTGCCGACTATATTGCACCCGCGGCATCAGGGTGCTTTGAGAGGGAAGGATGCAGATCTCCTACGGATGTATTTTCCGAAAGCCACCCGCATCATCTTTGCGCCATTATGGGATCCCTTAAATTCGGGCTGGTTTGGTGCGTGCTTCTGCTGGAGTTCCGAAGAGACACGGATCTTCAGCCCTAACGTTGAGCTGGGTGGCGTACTGGGGTTTTGTTCTTCGTTGATGACCGAGGACAGTCGTATTCGGAGCCAAGAGGCGGACAACAAGAAGGCAGCATTTATTGGTAGTATCTCGTGAGTTCTTCTCATCCTTACCATCCTTCAATCATGAGCGCAGTTTGGACTAATCATTTATTTAGCCATGAACTCCGGAGTCCTTTACATGGTATTCTAGCTGCAGTCGAGTTTCTGTCTGAGCAGGCAATGGATAACTCGGCAATGCCGCTACTGGACACCATTCGTGCGTGCAGCCAGACTCTTCTAGACGTGTTTGAACAGATCCTTGATTTCAGCAAAATCAACTCATTTAGGAGGCGAAGTAGAAAGGGCGGTTCGTCGCTACTGACAGTAAACGGGCACTCGGCGACTACACGATCAGGCCCAGGGTCTCTGGATATATTAAAAGTCATGGACATTGTCACCATTGTCGAGGATGCTATTGAGAGTATCTGCTTCGGGGCGAACCACTCTAGTTTCACCCAAGCAGGGGATCCTTCAGCGCTCAGGCCCACAGGTCCTGAGTCTATTGGCAGCACCGGCCACGTGGATATCTCTTTGGATATCAGCATGCAGGACTGGAAGTTCTCTCTGGATTCGGGAGCCCTGCGGCGCATTGTTATGAATCTATTCGGCAACGCACTCAAGTACACCAGTCAAGGCTCCATCTGCGTGAAGATGGAGATTCAGAAGAAAGGGAAAACAACGTCGCGCGATGGCTATGACACGGTGCTTTTGACTTTCTCCGACACTGGACGCGGCATATCGAATGATTATCTTCGACACCACCTTTACACACCTTTCATGCAAGAAAATCCCCTATCGCCTGGTACAGGACTTGGGCTGTCCCTGGTTAACAGCATTGTGCGATCATTAAAGGGCACTATTAGGATTAAGAGTCAACTCAAAGAGGGTACTATTGTCAAAATCGCCATCCCCTTAATGCGACCCGAAAGATCGGAGCGGATACAGAATATGGATACCTCTGGTGGAACACCCGGCAGCTCAGAGAATGTTATTGACAGAGTGAAGCAGGCGCTGAAAAAACGAACAGTCGGTTTCGTTGAACCCGAAGAGATAACATCTCGTCCTGTGGCTTCTGCTCGGACGATCACAAAATACCTGACGCAGTGGTTTGATGTATCACCGCAGAAGTGGGCACCGGGTGTTTCGGCGGATTTAGTGATCGCCGATGAAACCCAACTGCACCGCTTGTATGGGCACAGTTTATCCGAGCAATCCATTTTGCTCGTACTTCATCGCGAGAGGCGGCCCGCTTACCAGAAATCTGTGAGGCTCCAACATGTCTGCCCACGCATTGAATGGCTGAGTCTTCCATGCGGCCCATATCGGCTAGCCAGAACGGTCCAGGCTTGTCTGCAAGCACAGCTTCAGCATTTGGCCGTTGAGAAATCCCCATCCCCCTCTATTCCAAGGGTAAATTACGCTAGAACCTTAATTGGTGGGTATGCAAGCCATAAAGAACAGAGGAGCTTGCCTCTCCGTCCGGCAGCGCCGCCTTTGCCAGCGTCCGTAACGCAATCTCCAAAACCAGCCTTAAACAGTGTTTCAGATCTCGCCGGTAGCAGTTCTTCTGCAAAGACGGATACACAAACACCGCAGGACGGAAGTATCCCAACCGAACCTACGACTTCTCATCTTGCGTTTGACGAAACTCGCCGCGTCCTCCTCGTAGAAGACAACCCGGTCAACATGTTGCTCTTACAGAGAATCATAGAGCGCCAAGAACCCATCAATATTCACAAGGCAGTAAATGGTAAAGAGGCTGTTGACGCTGTTCGAGCCCTGGCCGAGGGATACCATTACATATTTATGGGTGAGTCCTTACCCATCAACAATCCTCTAACCTAGAAGAACCAGCCGCTGACAGACTCTGACAGACATCTCCATGCCCATAATGGACGGGTTCGAAGCAACAAAGGCAATCCGTGCCATTGAAACCGAGCGGAACACGAGTTCCCCCTCAAAAATTATTGCGTTGACCGGCTTGGGCTCGAATGAAGATATCTCCAAGGCGTACGATGCTGGTATTGATGTCTTTGTTACCAAGCCTGTCTCGTTGAAGAAGGTTATACAGTTGATTGATCCGCCTAAGTCGCACGACCGTAAAGCGGCCTCACCCTAGTTCACAATGATTCTGTTGATATATATAATTTCCCTGTGTCTAAAACAAGCACATACGACCATCGGGTGTGGAAAACAGGGCTTCCCGTCTGCTCAGCCGTACTTAAGCCACACGCCGGCTGGTTAGTAGTATGGTGGGTGACCACATGCGAATCCCAGCTGTTGTATGTTTTTATTTTGCTTTTTTTAATTTTACTCGCTGACTTTAGCGCCCATGCCGCCCTACCTTCAGCCCTTCACCTGAAGGACTGTATAGGACGTCAAGCCTATTAATAAGGGCTTGAGGTTCAGGGGAAGTATTCTTCAATTCCAACACATAAAAGGTAGTGATGTTTGTTTTGGCAGCTCCTTCAAGGCAAGAGTAAATACATTATAGCTGAGACCTCCTATTACCTATAGCAGCAGCATCTTCTTCAATCTTTCCCTCAATCTCTAACTTCCACCCACGCCATTGTGATTTGTCCACGTCAAACATTGGTGGGTGTGGGAGACTATGGCGTAGCTTCATCAAAGCAGCAGTGCCCATTCCTCTATTTATATTTTCCTCATACATCAGACTTCGGGACTTCGGGACTTCGGGTGCTCTAAACGAGCCTTCTGGACTTCTGAACTTCGGGTTATACATTCTTAAACGGAAGCTTGTGATAACGTAACGGGCATGGGTAGTATTGTTTTCAACCAGCTGTCCTGTAATCATGAATATCACAAGCTTAGAGAAGGAAACAAAAGATAGAAGCGCAAATATCCTCCTCCTCCCTTTTATCAGCCTTTTCCAGTCGTACGTCAAGACTTTTCGGACCTGTATGCCGACGGATCTCTTTACCGAAGCTACGCGCTGCAATTCCGAGGTTGTATACTGATGTCGCAGAAACCTTATTTAGATCTCTGGACCATTCCTGGTTGGGGGCATGGCCGACAACCAAAACTCAGGCCATAGCCTGTGACAATTGCATCTACTCAGCTCCCCGGCTGGGAACAGGTGTCATTGAAATATACAGGATATGTAGATGCAAAAATCTAGACCTGCGAGATCAGCCTAGTGACATTATGCAGAGCCATAAGAGCATAACCTGATCCTACCAGCAGAATTTATTATTCGTTGCCACATATTGACGATCGCCTGAGTTACTAGTGAATGCGTGATACATCACCAATGCATTGCAAGGGTGCTTTTTGGCTGGCAATGGAACCTGCATTAGGAGAAAAGGCTCAGCTCTTGCCAGTGTAAACTCGCTTTATAGACGACATCACACATGAGTTGGTTGAGCCTCAGTCCTCTTTCAGCATGCAATTGAACAATAAAAGCCATCTGATCGCACGCTTTCTCGAAAGCCTCAATATCTTGATGATAGTCAGCTTGTATTGCCTTTCAATAATTCAAGAAAAGATGGTCTTGCTTGTTGTGGATGAGACTATATGCCTGTGGATGGCACAGTGACTCTATTACAGCTTCCAGTTGGTATAAGGCAATGCGGCGAGCTCGTGCAACCGAGGTCGCGGTTGATTATAAGCTTGAAAGAGTCCATCTGGCAATGTGCTATCTGTGGCCGTAATTTCTCCAAGAGGGTCGCGATGGCAGCCGAGCTCTGATTGTGCAGAATTTGAATGTCATCTCTGAGCACGTCAAAAGTGAATAGGACTACCAGTGTATCTGTTATGATAAGCTTTAGCCGGATATTTATATCCTGAGTCTTCTATAGCTGCCTTGTATGTAGCAGAACTGACTCTATCATTTCAGCTTGTATGGCAGGGGCCCTGCGGCTGACAGCAGAGCAGTCAATTTCAACTTCTATATCACTCAGCCTGCAGAGTTCTACTCCAGATATGTAATAACTCTTTGGATCATGTCCGTTAAGTAAGGCAACCTGTGCGTGCGCGACCCTGGTGGCGAGAACAGGTCAGTTGGTGGCAGGACAATGTCCATATGAAACCACCGCATCTGATGCCAGAGGCCAGCAGCAACCAGGAAGTGTGCCCATAGTATGGGCATCCCAACCAAGGTAACCCCAGGGGGTTGCAGACTAAGGTTTGGCGAGAGTAGTGACCCGAGGTTCCTGCAACATTCTGTGAAGGTCTCGATTAGCTGCATCCGACCCCGACAACAAAGCCCTCCCATGTAAGACAATAAGTTCTGGATATAATAGGTCCTTCTGCCTAATAGAGTCAGTGTATCACGCATGATTCCCATGCTAAATTAGGTCTGTCTGTAGAGTTCATGAATAGCCTCCTGGGAGATCTGTCAATTCACGCATAATATTCTACAGGTCTGCATTGGGTACCTGCCTGGTCACGTTCGCCGACGGGACCGGCAACACCAAGAGGGACAGCGGCAGCTGGGCTGGATGGGAGGTCAAGAGTAAGTTCATTCCGCACCCCAGGCGGGGACTCAGCGACTGATCGAGTTGGCAGGCGTGGAAATGGTGGACGACATTGCCGGCGATCTGGATGAGGACTTGAGGCGAGCACAAGAGATGGCAAGGAGGGACAGCCGGCGTTGAGTACGGTCTACGGCTGCTCTAATTCTGACCGTTTGTTATAGTTGGCAATAGTTCATTCTGTTTCTGTAGACATAGATTGTTTTACGACCCTGCCAAAGCGGAGACTGTATCCAACGGCTGATGCATAAAAATAATGACGCAGGCTAGACTCTGTAGAGCAGTATCCTGTCCGGTGGATGTTTGGCGCGGCTGCCACTGTGGATGCCCTAATTCACTTTCAGCGGATTGGCAGTGCCATGTTCCACATTTACGACTATCCCAGCAAATGATTTTCAGCTTCATCTTCTTTTTTAGCTGCCGCTGGCTGATTCATATCTTCAAGCCTTCCCGCCCCAACCTCCCCACCCCCACTTCCAAACACCACCACCTTCTCTTGCCATGTCGAACGAGGACCGAGGATATATCCCGAAATGGGGCGAGCTGCCCGTCGAGCAGTACCTGATTGCAGGTTTCCCTTCCAAGCTCTCCTGCTAGAGCACGATCGCTAACGTCCCGCAGAGACACTGGGACTCTGCAGCGACAGAGTCCGCCGACAAACAGCGCCTCCGGCTCATCCGGCAATTTATCGATCTGGATGAGATACCCCGCGAATGGGTTCCCGTCAACTACGGCGCACCGCCGCCACGCATGCCCACGGCAGAGGAGATCGACAGGGTCCTGCGTCCCTGGCGGTCGGACGAACTGCGCCAGCAGGCATGGCAAATCCTGGAATCCGGCAACGCCGCCCCGATCCTCCTCCGGACGCACTACGACCCAGAGGGCGACGAGAAGATGGAGGAATGGGTCGGCGCGTCGGAGGAATTCGAGAACCAAGCCTGGTGGGCGTGTGTGAACGATGCAGCTCTCTTCGACTTTGGCTCCGACTGGCAGCGCGTCTACGACATCGTGCCCGAGGTCGCAGGCCCGGTGAGCGGTGCCGGGTACCGCCGGTACCCGGCACCAGAAACCGTCGAGATGTCCCGAACGCAGTTCAAGACCTCGCTCGGCAAGGCAAAGCAGAATGAGCCCGATCGGTGGCGGGAGGATCGGCATCGGTTCGTCGAACTCGAGGCGGCCGACCTCCTCCGCACAGTGGCAGCAGCGTACATTCTTGTTGCGGATCAGGAGGCCTTTGGGACCGGCGGCCAATTGCGTCTGCTCTATCTCGACGGGAAGCGGAACGTCATCCGGGAGACCCGCGTCGAGGCCGATGCGCAGACGATCACGGACGTCATCATGGACTGGGATCAGTTGAATCTGCCCCCGGACCTGTGGGAGGAGGGGACCATCGGCGATAGGTATCGCGTTACCGGGGATTTGGGGAGGGAGCTGTATCAATTGAGCGAGGCTGATATGGCGGATCCCTGATCCGCGTTTGATCCTACTCAGGGGCTATATTCATCAGGCCATTGTCCATTCCGCAGCATGGACCCCCAGTTACGCAAGCAGCAGGCCAGGACAGCATCAGAGAACGAGAGACAGCTTGTATTGCGTCCGATTTGATTCCTGCGTCCGGTACTGGCTCGAGCCAAGGAGTGATACGGTCCAAACTATGGTTGTCGGGACTTTCTTGACACTCCTTCACTTCTGTAAACTAATAATCACTCGTCTACGTTATGTGTATATGAGTACGGTAGATGGGACTGCTCGAAACTGCTGGAGCAGTCCTGTCTTGATCATCATCTTGGCTGCTTGTACTGCCATGATTAATGGGACGATTGCCTAGTACCTTCACCTAGCGTCGCCCATAGTTCTTTATCGTCCCCGGTAACATCATGTTCAATCACACGGATGCTGACTTTAAGCGACGGCGATAAGAGGCACTGAAGTGGTGTAGAGAATTGCTGGACAAGAGGTCGATTCAAGGATCTACACCTATTCTCCCAAACTGACAGCAACGAACAGGGAGATACAGGAAGACCAGATTATTCATACTGCAAGATTGAATCGAGCGCCCGAAGCGGAGGCGGAGGAAGGAATCAAGGCATGGAACCAGCAATAGTGAGATGGGGGCTAGCAATACTCGAAAGTAGCTGCTGGACTATTTTTATTGCGGAATCAAGACACGAACACCCTTAGCCATGGAAGGAGACAACATATGAGGGATTCTCACATAAGTAGGATGGTAAGCAAGAGCTCTATGGACTGCTTTTAGGCGGACAGTTCACCATGCAGGTGCTGCAGACTCTGGGACTTGTCATGCCTGTGAAACTCTTTGCCTAAAGCATCAAGCTTCCCCCCAACTGTAGACCCTGCTTTTCCGTAAATATCAGCGACTGACATCTCAAGTCGCGTCACAAGGACATTGCACTGGACAATACTCTGTTTACATCTGTCCACTATGTGCTGGAGGCTATATCCCTTTTGAGTAGAGAAAGTAGCAGATTTTACATCGAGGCGCCTGAGAACTTCTCCGATGGATTGGACGGCGCTTCGTAACGACTCTACTTCTGCAATCAGAGTTTCGATCTCGGACTGTATCGAAGCAAGGGCTGCCGGAATATCCCCTAAGAACCTGATCAAGCGCTGGCACACCTCTAAAAGCGCAAATGTTCCCACGGTGATAGAAAATGGATCCATAGTCTCGAGCAAACCGGCGCTATTGCTGACATATATCAGGTTTGAGAGACGAACAAACCTTTTGGCCAGAAGTATGAGCTCGGCGACTTCATACTCATCTATGGTTGCGTTGCCTTCGCGTGAGAATGGAACGTGTCAGTCCGCCAGAGAAAATGTAGGAGTTCTTTGCCGGCAAACGGAAATCCTGGGGCTACCCCTATCAGAGTCTCTGAATCTGGTCAGCTGTTGGGTGGCTGTTTCTGGACGTCAAGTCTCAGCCTTAGACCGGTTTGACAGCTGACTGGCTGATATGTGTTTAGTACACAAATCACCCCTGTTCTGCGCCAGATCAAGCATAATTTGTGATACAGCGGCTGACTGGCCCTCTAAGCCGCCCCTGTCACCTATGGTGCACTGTCATGGGTGATCGACTCGTTTGACTGCGGATTCATGCAGCTTTAGCGCCTAGGCTTGCACGCTTTGTCTGTCGATTCTTTCAACAGATGCAGCCACGGCGTATGTGGGGAGGTCATATATGAGTACCTCCACAGCTCAAACGCCGGTACATGATTTTGTAATTCTGAGCTTTCGAAATTAATTCAAGTCAGCTACATGACAGCCTTCAGCTCAACGGCTCTCAGCGTCATCGTGGGGACGTTGATATGCGTCGTTACCTACAAATTCAGTGCCCGGCAACGAGAACTGCAAGTATGAGTCGCTGTCCAGCAACCCTGCCAACATTAAATTCGCTGCTCTCTAACCCCTATTTCAGGCTGACAACCAACTTGCTGCTGCAAACGGGTGCCTGCTGCCTGAAAAATGGAATTCGACTTGGCCGCTAGGCCTGGATCTGCTTGTTAAAGCATTCCACTATGATCGCAGGCAGCAGATTCTCAAATTCTTCCTCGACGTCGTTGATACTTCTGGCACAACGTTCGAGCAAAATCTCCTTTTCGCTCGAGGAATCGACACTATCGACCCTCAGAACATACAAGCTCTTCTGTCGACCCAGTTCACTAGTCAGTGCTGTGGGAACCGACCTTTTTGCTATCACTAATGAATGATACTTCAGACTTCGGACTCGGACTGCGATCGCGAACATTCTACCCTTGATGGGGAGTGGGATTTTCACTCAGGATGGTGCACAGTGGCGGCACTCACGCGAGCTGCTACATCCGCAATTCATGACAAACTGGTTCACCAACTTTGAGCAAATATACAACACTGTAGACAACCTCATCTCCAGTATTCCTGATAATAGCGTCGTCGACCTGCAGCCACTTTTCTTTCATCTTACTTTCAAGACTACCCTCTTTCTACTGTTTGGGCAATACCTGCCATCTCTCAAATCAGAAGGCATCACAGGCCAGGAATCAGACTTTGCAAATACTTACAATATTGGACAGGATTATTTGGCTAAACACGGACAATTAGGTAACTTCTACTGGCTCCTAGGCAGAAAGGAATTTTGAAAAGTACATAGTATCTGCCATGAATTTGTGGACTGTGCTGTATAGAAGGTGTTGGACTTAGCTATAAACAAGAATTCAGCTACCAAGACAGGGACTTATACCTTTATTAATGCCTTGATTAAGGAAACACAGAACCCAGAAGTACTTCAGGATCAGTGTCTAAATATTTTGTTAGCGGGGAGGGACACTACGGTGTGTTGCCTCACTTAGACTCTGTAAGGGCGGACATACTACTGTTTATTGTTTGAGAAAGCTGACTCTAGAAACAAATTTAGATATCTACTTGTCCAGTATCCACACGTCCTTTCTAAGCTGCAGGCCGAAATCAGAGATACAGTCAGGGTTGGACCTAGGTTGCCGGCACCTACTCTAACAAATGTCAAGACACTCCCTATCTCTCCCTTGTCATCAAAGAAGGTATTTCTACCTCAAGCTACAAATTCAATCACATTACCCAAACCTTGCTAATCTTCCAGTCCTCCGCCTCTACCCCTCTGTCCCCGTAAACTCCCGCGCCGCCACAAAAACCACAACTCTCCCCACGGGTGGCGGACCAACAGGCACAGCACCGATCCTTGTCCGAAAAGGCGAGGCAGTAGGGTACTGCGTCTATGCAATGCACAGGCACAGAGATATCTATGGCACCAATGCAGATGAATTCCGACCCGAGCGCTGGGAGAACAATGCGCTGAAGGATGTAGGTTGGGGTTATCTACCATTCAACAGGGGACCTAGGATCTGCTTGGGACAGGAATTTGTGTTACTGGAGGCTGGGTACACCATTGTGCGGCTGTTGCAGACTTTCGAGGTTATTGAGCAGGCGGAGGGGTGTAGGATGGAGGAGCGGATCGGTGAGGAGAGGCAGGTTCTTACGCTGGTTGTTTCTTGTGGGAAGGGATGTGTGGTTAGAATGAGAAGGTATGGAGAGATGTAGACTGGTTTCGTAAGTTTGGTGTACTGGACTCTTTGTTAGTAGGTTACGTACATGTACCTGATGCAGCTTCATCTGCCCTTGTTTTTCTTAACGCATGCATATTCCACAGCAATAGTTAAGCTATCTAGTTAAATATAAGTACCTAGAACGCTTATATGTCGACCAGACGTGACCGCTAGTCATATATGGCATTTTCCTATTCTGGATATCGAAACTGCAAGCTCACTCGCCGAGACTCTTGCAAAAATTTCTGCTATTTCCACGGTTCAAAAATGATGTCCCTTTCAGCTTCCGTATTTGGCTGGCTTGATTGCTTATTATTCCATATGTATTTAAACCACTATTTAGAGCTACATTGAGAGAATCAGACCTTCATTCATTTATATTATTGACGGTTGATGCAGGTATTACGTCTAGCTTGACGCCCCATTTCATATTAGTATAAAATCTTCCTAATGTTACGGTCTTACCATCATTCAGTGGTTGGTGCTCTGTGGTTGTGCCTTTCTGCCTTAGGCCAAAAAATAGTCTTGTGATTAGTTAGCGACATATATAGGCGTGTCCGCATTCCTTCGTCTACTTTCTCCCTTCCATGCTTTATATTCTCGTCGACTGCTGTCATAGTCAAATATAAGATGACCTCGAATTATTAATTTAAAAAGGTTGAGTTTCTGGTGAGATAAGGAGGCGTAGGCACCAACCGTGAAGCTACGTTCCGTGGTGCAACTCACAAGCCAGTATAAGTAATTATCTTTGTCCTGATAAGCCTAGACTAGAAGTGCAGGGAGATCAACTCAAAAAAAAGTAAGGACCGCAACAGTATATATTCAAGGTGGAATACCATAACTCAAATCTACTGTGCCCGAGAGAACATAGATGGAATTTGACAAGCGGCGCTCGTTGTTGGCTCGTATTCGGCTCCATTCTGAGAGCAACACTTGGTTATGTGTTATTGCCAACATTGTAAACTATGAGCTTCTAGCTATTTAACCTCTGCAATCTGGAATCTATTCCATTATAGGCGTCTTGCAGTGAGCTTATGTGATTACTACTGGTTTGTAGGAGACTACTTTGAATAGGTTCTAGAAACCCTTTATATTACTCTTATATCTAGGGGAGAGCACGCCGCTGGATATAGCTCAAGAAATACGTGATTGTAAGCATTATGCCTCTATAAGACAAGAGAGACCTAGCTGTCAATATCATCATAGGTCGGCCATGTTTTCATGAAGTACGTGGAAGGACTACTTGTTTGATTTCGTTATTATCGTCATTATCAAGATCAATTACGCGCGTGAAGCTTGTTATTTGTTGTTGCGTCATGTTGTATTTTTTTCTCGGCTTGATTGATATTTTATATTTTGTAAGAAGCCTCCAGTCTGGTTCACCTAAATGCCAAAACTGCTGACAAAACTTCTTGACAATCTGTCACTCTCCAGTTTCTTGGAAGACTCACAAAGAACAGCTGAAGGCAAGATGTGCAACAATCACGGAAGCGAGACAAAGGACTCATCAGCAGCAGGCAGTCGTGATAGGCCATTCCAGCCTGCAGAGAGTTCTTCACAGGATCCTCCAAGAGAAACCCTACTGTTTCTGAAGCCATGACTATAGAAACTTGGGATAATCCTAATGTGAAACTTCTGCCTAGACCTAGAATTATTAGTTTAAATGGCCAGCAGCCCCTGAAGGAATAGAGGTAAACGTAGGTACCGGTTGGTAGGTGATTAACCCCGGTACGGGTCCTGACTCTGGTCCTGTCACTGACTTTGTATTGTTTATAGGCAGCATACAAAGGACAGCCGCCTTCACCCTTTTTCACAATTAAGAGAACCTGGTTCCTCTCTTAGGATCATAGGTTTCTCTCAAGATCTAATGTGATGGCTCATGTTGAATTTTACTCTCTCGCCTCTGCCAAGACAGCGACAGTTGAGAGCAAAGGCCAATTGGTGCCATGGAAGGGCACCTAACGAGACAAGTGAAGAGGATAGAAGAGAATGGCATGTAGAAACAAGTTGGGGCAGACTAGGACCATGGTCAATGCCCCAAACCCCAGAACTAGCGATCCCTGCCTCAACAATCCCAGCCAAGGATGATGCAATGCTATCATGGAGATAAGGCAAGGTTTATTAAAGTTACTTGGTTAGATGCAGCAGCCAAGGCAATACTTAGGCAGTGCATTGTATGTCCCTATTTGCTGCTGTCGGTCCGCGCACGCCATCCCGTTGTCGGATTGCCTGTCTCTCGATCTAATCTCTTGCACCGTTGGAGCTCGCTATTGCGCCATTGGGGCGCTCTGCAAACCTCCACAACTCGTCTGCGATCAAGTACCTGGTAGCAGTGCCTCGGCCTTAGTAAGGCTGGGTATAAAGACACCCCCCTTCGTCCATTCTCCAACATCTCCACGTAGCACCACCCTAGAGTATTGCCTCCGCCAAAATGGCGACAGTTGAGAGCAAAGGTCCAATTGACGCTGTGGAAAGAACGCCTAGCGAAGCAAGCGATGAGGAGAGAAGACGCGAATTCCTCTCCTCGTTCACGCCGGAGGATGACAAGCGGATTATGAGCAAGGTCAACAGGCGGTTTCTCTGGCTGATCGGCGTTATTTATGTTATCAAGACGGTACGTCGTCTATTTTCAGGTTGGGACGAAGACTGACTGGTCAGATCGACTATACCAATGCCGCAGCCGTCAAGGTACTGCAGGTCGGCGAAGAGCGCAATGTGCTGACGGAGCTGAAAATGACCACGAACGAGTACAACTGGGTCCAGTCGATCTACTTTGTATGCAGCTCGTTATATCGTGGTGTGCAGTCTGCTGATGCCAAAACTAGATAAGCTACATCGTATTTGAAGTTCCCAGCAACCTGCTGCAGAAGCGGCTCACGCCGCGTCTCTGGCAGTCGCGGATCATGCTTACCTGGGGCATCGTCCTCGCTTGCCATGCAGCTGTGCAGAACAAGCACGCGCTCTACGCCCTGCGTTTTCTTCTCGGATTGTGCGAAGCCGGCATGTTTCCTGGTATTGCGGCGCAGCTCTGTGGGTGGTATCGCAGCGATGAGATGGCGACGCCCATCATGTGGATGTTTGGGTTCCAGAATACATCAGGGATTATTGGGTCGCTCATTACCTACGGCATCTCCTACATGAATGGGTTACAGGGCTTGAGTGCCTGGCGATGGTGCGTCTGTTTTCGCTTCGACACTGGCAAAAAGGAACTAACACGCTGGACACAGGGTATATCTCCTAGAAGGCCTCTTCACCATCGCCTTCTCCGGTGTTATTTTCCTCGTCCTTCCAGACTGGCCTAAATCAGAGCGCACGAAAAAGTGGCTCACTGAGCGAGAACAGGAATATGTGGAAACACGCCTGTCCGAGAACGCTCCAAAGGAAAGCGACGCCAGCTTCGACAAGGGCGAGGTGATTGCAGCTCTGAAGGATCAGAGGACTTATTCTTTCATGATCTCGCAGATCCTCATCAACTTTGCAGGATACGCATTGAGCTGGCAGCTGCCTACCATTACGACGAGTCTTGGCTTCGCAGGTCTGCCACGAAACCAACTGCTCAATATTCCTCCAGCCGCGGCGTCGGTTCTTGCCATCATCTTCTCTGGATGGTTTTTAAAGAGGGCATACATGACTCGACCAGCGTATATCATGTCCGTGATCATTGGGCCAATGCTGCTCTTCTTCATCCTGTTGGCGGTTCTGGACAACAAAGTCGGAATATACATCGCCTGCGTCTTCGGGACAATGTTCTATGCAGTCTATTTTATCCCTTTCTGGGCTTGTATGTCTCCCTCCCTTTCCCTGTCAACAGCTATTCTACAGGACCAGCAACTCACGAAACCATAGGGCGGAGTTCGTCCCTAAAGGGTATGACCGGATCTGCATTCACACTCGCCTTCCAGTCCTGTGTTGGCCAAGTCGGCGGTGTAATCGGGCCGCAGCTCTTCCAGTCGCGCTTCGCATACAACGGATACAAGACGCCATTTGCGATCTGCGCGGCCGTGGTTGGGGTGGCATGGTTGACGAATGGGTGGACGTGGTGGCTGACGCGGAACGTCGAGTACGATGTCATACGCGTAAGGCGGTTGCGGATCAAGGAGGAGAAGCAGGGCCGGATCTACGCCGGCGAGGATGTCCAGGTCTATAAGGAGCGGCAGTTCTACGAGGGGATGGGGAGGAAGAAGGAGCAGCTGGAGGTGTAGAGCAGTCCTGGAATTGACGCGCCATACATTACGTGCCTTACGCAAGGAGTGCTGAATGATCAACCAGGGATACCTGCAGGTGATATATAGACCCTTAGAAATACCGTTTCCTCAAGGGCAGCGCAGTCCCCTAGTACCCCACTCCTAGCTAGACTAGCTAGACTAGCTATAGATTGACTAATAGCGGGCACTGAGCCGAGACCTAATGCGGGGGCAAGCCATTCAGGCCGAGGTTGGCGTGCTCGATTTCCTCGTCATCAGTCGCAAAACCACTGGCTGCATCTTGTTTGACCGTTCGTTGGAGTCGAGACTAATTACAAATGACACGAGTCTCGGGAGTCGGCACGCATCACCAATCGTATATAAACCCTGCTCTGCTCTGCCTGTTACAGCACTGGGCTGATGCTGGCCTCCATTTATCGACCCAAATGAGGCAGAGCAGAGACCGAACTCTTAGTCATATAAATAATGGCTTCCACCTCTACAGAGAACGATCCAGAAAAGGCGTCTGCCACTGCCACTATAGCCCTCAATGAACCGCCAGCACCAGCACCAGCACCAGTACCATCACATCCAGCCAAAGAAGGCGGACTCCGCGGCTGGCTACAGGTTTTCAGCACCCTCTTCATTCTATTCAATATTTGGTCAGTCTCCTTGAATTTTTCTGGGGCGGTAACTCCCTTCTGACCCATCTGCTAGGGGCCTAGCCTTCGCCTTCGGCTCCTTCCAGAGCTTCTATGTGCTCGACTTCCTCCCCTCAACATCAACATCCGCCATATCATGGACGGGAACCATCCAATCCTGGCTCCTCATAATGGGCGGGCTAGTCTCAGGCCCTCTTTTCGATCTTGGGTACTACGTCCACCTCATAAGCATCGGCTCCTTCCTGTCTGTCTTTGGGATTATGATGCTCTCGCTAGCTACGAAATATTACCAGATCCTGCTGTCGCAGGGAATCTGCGCCGGACTCGGGTTTGGTCTACTCTATATCCCCAGTCTGACGATCGTTAGCCGGACCTTTGTGCGGAAACGCGCATTGGCATTGGGAATCGCGACGGCGGGTGCGCCCGCGGGGGGTGTGATTTATACGCTCATGTTTGAGCAGCTGCTGCCGCGCGTGGGTTTCGCGTGGACAGTGAGGATAATCGGGTTTGTGATGCTGGGACTGTTCATCGCCGCAGGAGTCATGGTCTCCTTCACTGCGGATACAGCGAAACCCAGCCGGGCTCAGAGACCGGCAGCTCGAAAACGGCAGCTGTTCGATACGGCGGCCCTGAAAGACCTCCCTTTTTGGTCCTATACGCTCGCAAACTTCTTCCTCTATCTCGGCTACATGTCCCCATTTTACTACATCCCGATCTATGCGGAGACCAGGCTAAATACCTCGCGGTCGATGGGGCTCTACACCCTGATCATCTCTCAAGCATCTTCTATAATTGGACGCGTAGTTACAACAGCCGTCGCGCATTACTTTGGCGCGATGATGCCCTGGATTATCACTGGTATCGCTAGCGGCGTGCTCTGTATGGCCTGGATAAGCGCAACGACCCTGGCACGCTTTATACTTTTTGCTGCTTTCTACGGTATACTTATCCCCGAACCCTAGTATCTGTGTACTCGCGGAAAGCTAATGCAATCATAGGCGGAATATCTGGCGCCCTGGTCCCCCTTCCACCCAGCGTCTTCCCGCACATCTGCCCCGATTCATCGGCTCTAGGTGCGTGGATGGGAATGGCGCAGAGCATCACGAGTTTCGCAACGTTGATAGGAGCGCCGATTGCGGGGGCCTTGGCGGATCTGGGATCGAGGGGCAGCGAGGATCTGAATTTCGTTAATGTCCAGCTTTGGTGCGGTGTTCTGATGGTTGGTGGTGCGGTACAGTTACTTGGACTTTGGTGGTTGTTGTGGAGGCTCAGGGGGAAGAGGGGGCTTTTTTGAGTATATTCTTCGGCATATCGCGTCATATTTTAGACCTTTGCATTGGCATTATATCAGCATCAGCATCAGCATCAGCACCACGCTGACATCACGATTGAGGATCCGAGCATAGTCCAGCGGAGTTATGATCAGACTATCGATACCAAAACCACGCCTCCCCATTGCTCTTGTACTCAGTCCCGCCGAGGCCTCCATCTATATCCAACGCTGTGCACATGGTATAACCATGCTCCTCGAAGCACTGCATGAGGTCCAGCAAGATCAGTCGGCACTGCACTGCGCCCTTGGCGCCGGTCTTTGTCCACGGGTTCCCCTTGAACTTGAGCTCAAAGTTTCCCGAGACGAAGTCTTTGTTGCATTTCTCGATACGGTCGCCAAAAGAGGCCAGTATGAAGGTTGTAAGCTCGGCAGGCGCATTAAGCAGGTGCAAGAGGTCGGCCGAGTCGAACGAGACGCAGAGCCAGGAGCGCGATTGCGGGTGTTGACGATGGAAGACTAGGCTGTCTAGTCGTCGACAGTCAGTAGACATCCGAGACCAGCGAATTTCGATAGATAAGGAGACGGAAACGCACCACCCTGCCCATAACTCTGAGAATCGCCCCGACCCATTCTACCCACCTTGCCTGCCGGAAGCACAACCCAGCCCTCCTTCGCGAACGCGTTCAAAAGACCCATAATCGTCACCCTAATTGCGGCCTTTTCGCCGTCAAAGCTGTATCTGAGTGGATTTCCTTTCAGTTTGAATTGCACACTCTCGTCGAAATTCTGCGTCTTCTGGATTCCCTTTGGCCATAACCTGGTAATCACTTCGGAGGCGATCACTATTAGATGGTCAGGAAACCGAATGAAGCGGAGTTTGTCCGAGTCGCCAAGTGAGAGCATGGCGAAAGAGCTGGAGGTATCGCCACCCTTTGGGCTGGTTTCTGTGGCAGTAGTACTGGAGAGGGAGATGGATACCGACGGTATTGAGGCGGTGGATGAGTGTGAGCTGGAGGGGCGGCCTAGAGCTGGGCCTACTAATGAAGCCGCCGTCGGGACTGTTTCAGTGTAGGCTGGCGGTTGGTCGTAGTGCATGGTGGATTTTTCAGGCAGGTCGGTATACGCCATTAGGTAGTGTTAGAGACTGTGAAACTGGATTGAAGCGAGTATGATGGCTGGCTTGGACCTATTCTAGCAAAATTTAGGGCTGGCTTGCGGGCTGTAGCACGTAGTAAAGGTGTCGGTGGCCAGGCTGTGCAAGGAGATAGGTACAGCAGCCGATAGATCGTATTTGTCGGCCACCCTTCGTTTATTATTCTGCCTGATGCTAAGGCAATCTGGCTCAGCCACTATCATCCCTGCTGGTTCCCTAGTGAAACCGGGGTACTTCAGGCGGCTGATAGGCCGCAACCTAGTCAGAAAAGCTTGCTTGCTAGTGACTGCGCCACAGATGGCGTGCGGACTAAGACGCCCATACTCTTGAGCCCTATCAGGGAGGTTGGAAAGCGCGAATGACAAGTCGTTCTGCACTATTAACTATTGTGCCTTGGTGGTGTTTCGCACCCAACGGCTGGAGGACAAGACTCTACATGATTCGGGAGAGGACGAGGGGTAAGACCACAAAGAGCACTGACTCCTTAGATATACAGGTGCCTCTAAAAACGAACTAGCTGCTTCTGATGTTTATATAGAAGTCTTCCCCACAGGGCTGATAGTGCGCCTGCTCTTTTTTGGGCGGATAGATCTCAGCCCTACTACGTATAGTCGGAAACCTTCAAGGACGCACGGTCTGTGGAGATAAGCTCAGCACGACTGCCCGTCCTTTGGTCGAGATAATTCTGGCTGCAATATAATTATTCCTAACATATCTATCTTCTGATAGTTTTGCTCGGTTGGTGCTGGCCTTTAGTGCTGGGTTCTTTCACCAACCATCTGGAGCCCTGCTTCCCCAGATACTGCGGCGACAATGGCATTCACACCTGCTTGCCTATCTTGTAGATTATTTACTGAGATAATGGCTGAGCCAGCCAGTATAACTAGGAGATACTTTCGATCTATATCATGACCTTTCGGGTACTTGTCTTCCGTATTTGTCTTTCTTAGTGATAGCAGTCAGCTATTATGTCTACCCTAGAGAACATCTCGAAGGAAGTACTATTATCATAGAGAACACCATAATGATATTACGGCTGCGGCCTACTCTGGCAAAGGCATTACAATAACTGCTCAGCCTGCCCTGGAAGGGGTGTAAAGTGAGTTTGTATGACACCGCCTGAAAAGTGCTGTTCGTCGGCAGCAAGTTTACTGCAACATGTAGTAACCAATGATGTATCTAGTTTATTACTTAGGTTACCCAGGCGTGGTTGAGTCAGAGCCGGATATTTATCCAGCCCTTTGCGCCCCCACGCGTGACATTGGTCTTCCCCGCACATTGGGTCTCTTGACAGTGAGCCGAGTGTTTCCGATCGCACTTTAAAAGGTGACAGCTGATCGGGCTGGACCGACTCACTGAGCAGTCTAGCCCTGTCGAGCACCTGTGAACGCTGCCTCTAATTGGGTGGATTTGCAGATCTCCGGCATCGTTGGCCTGGTCTCGGTTAAGGATAGTCATAGCCGAACTCCTCTATTATCCAGCAGTGTCTCGCAAACTTGCTTGGCTGGAAACCTCCATTGGCTCAAGTATCAAGATGATGCAGATAGACCTCGCAGACGACCAGGACGAAAGACAGAGGAGACTCCAAGAATGGGACAGTGACGACGACCCGGGGAATCCGCGCAACTGGTCCACGCTGAGAAAGACCCTGACAACGACCGTCATCGGCTTGATTGGATTCGCAACCACTGTCAATGCCTCCATCTATTCTTCTGGCCATGAGCAGGTCAAAAGAGACTTCAATGTGTCAACGACGGTCTCCCTGCTTCCGCTTTCGGCATACTCCCTGGGACTGGCATTTGGACCAATGATCTCCTCTCCACTCTCTGAGACATTCGGCCGCAAATTCGTTTACCTCCTTACCCTTCCGATGGTGGATCTCTTCACGCTCGGTGTTGGGGCGTCGCAGGGGATCGCTTCGTTGATAGTGTGCCGCTTCGTCGCCGGTGTCTTCGCAGCACCGGGCGTCTCAGTGGCAGCGGCGACAATTACTGACTACACACACCCATCTAGGAGAGTCATTCCGCTGGGGATCTACTACGCAATCCCGACAATAGGAAGCTCAATGGGTCCCTTGATCGGTTCATTTGTGGTCGAGCAGCGCGGCTGGCGATGGACGGCATGGACACCGCTCATCATGGCGGCAGTCGTCCATCCGCCAGCCCTCTTCATCAGAGAGTCATATAAGCCGATCCTGTTGCGAAAGCGCGCAGAGAAACTGGGTGGCGAAGGTGTTCTGCCTGTGCGGCGCCAAACCGCAATGCAGCTCTTTAAAGAATTCATCACCTCGACCATCGTCCGCCCGCTCCATATGCTCTTGACCGAGCCTCTCGTCGGCTTCATTTGTCTCTATTGCGGCTTCCAGTTTGCCCTGCTCTACACCTTCGTCGTCGCCAGCCCCCGCGTTTTTGCAGACGTCTACGGCTTCTCCCCTTCTGGTCAGGGCCTCTCCTTCCTAGGCATGGTAGCCGGCTGCATAGGTGCGCCTCTAGTCCTCTTCACAGTCGACCGGATCGTGCAGCTAAATCCTACCCTCCGAATCCGAAACAACAACACTGAGGGCGGCGGATCGCCCCCAGAACTCAAGCTCTACACAGCCATGTTTGGCTCTCTCATCCTCCCCACCGGCCTCTTCCTCTTCGCCTGGACGGCGAAACCGCACATCCACTGGATGGTCCTCATTGTAGCACAAGGCCTGACATTCCTCGGCAGTATGCTTATATACATCCCCTGTAACTTCTACATGCTTGACGTGTATGGGTCTAAGTACGGGGCGTCTGCAAGCGGGGCGTCAAGCTTGACAAGGTATACCCTTTCCACTGCGTTCCCGCTGTTCGTCCCGCAGATGTACGACGCACTGGGGGTGGACTGGGCGACCAGTCTTCTGGGATTTCTGGCTACTGTGATGGCTCCGATTCCGTGGGTCTTCTTCTACAAGGGGCCGGGGTTTCGGGCGCGTAGTGGGTATGAGCATGGGACGTAGATATCGTCGATGCTGGTACGGGTAGTGGTATTGGGGTTTTGCATAGTGCGTTTAGAATAGATCTTAGCGTATGATCTCCACTCAGTAGACAAATACCTCCTCTCTGGCCTAGCCTTATCTGTTTTGAATAAGATCTCACATACTTCTTTAATTCCCAATTTTGGCAGAAGCGCCGTAGGACCGTCAGGGTTCTTCTTGAGTCAGTAAATAAAACTTAGTTTCTTGTCAGACACTATAAGTAGCGAAAATGCAACCGATCAGCATATACATTACCCTTGGTTGGAGATCAAAAAACCGGACAATGGCTGGATCAGCCCTCTATGGCCCATTAACTACAAGTCTCAAAATAAACAGTAAGCCGAAAGGAGATGTGCGAGGCCCTGGCAATACAATAAGATCAAAACATCATTTCAGAGTGATGATACCCTGTAGAAACAACCAAAAAAAGACTTGGAGCTCTCCATGCTCTACATTATTAGCTCTCATTTTGGAATCCAGCCTCACAACGAAACTAAAGAAGGGACAAGTATCACGGAATTAAGATTATGCTGCAAAACAAGTAACCATCTTTCCTAAGGCTAGGCTATTGCTCAGTGTTCAAATGCATTGAAGGAGTTGTGAAGTCTTCAGCCTTTGGCGTCGAACTCAGCCCCAGCAGCGAGCGTCCTTGGGACACGTCTAGACTAGTTCTGATCCAATGAACTCGTTGCATGATGCTTGGAACAGTTTAAATTTATCCACTGCAGACTAAAATTAGCCAAGGAAACGTCGCCAAGGGCCAGCCGTTCGGGCCTGCGTGCATGGCAGCCTCGTGGATTTCCTAAATAGGGCAGCGCTGGGCCATCAAACGGGGGCGATATTGCTTAGTCTCTAGCCGTGCTTTGGGGTCGGATTAGTGGATTGTAAGTCTAGATATTAAGACTACTTAGAACTATTAGCATGAATAGAGGATTGCAATTTGAATCGGGCTCGCTGGACCTCTGAGGACGCAGGGTATAAGAACATCGCCGGATCCATCTCTCTGCAAGGTTCGGCTCCATTCACTCCAGTCATTCTTACAGCTACATCTTGAGCTATATGCTCTGACTGCATATTAATCAGGCTACTCTATCCGAAATGGCCGCACCACCCCGCCGTAAACCAATCACCAAGCCTCATGGCCGCTCTCACTCTCAGCCTACCGCTCATTCCCATCCCCATCCTCAACCCCCAGCACCGGCCTACACCAGACCTGCTCAACCCCGCGCACCACCGCAGATGGCATACCATCCTCCTCAGCCTCTGGCCCGTGGTCCTCCAGCTCCAGCACGGTCTCCCCCCCACTCCCTCCCTCATCCCCGCTCGGCTCCAGCGCAAGCAAGACAACTCTCCCACATTCAAACAACGCAGCACCACCACGGCCAACAGTTGAAACAGCACACCGCTCAGATATCGCAGCATGCAAATGTAATAAAGTCCCAAGCGAAGCTAAACCAAACCTCCCAGAAAGAGAACGCGCAGATGGCAAAGAGCATACAGAAACAATTCGCAGCACAGCAAAAAATATTCAACAAGCACGCCACTGCGCAACAAAGGGCTTTTGATAAGCAATCTACTGCGCACCAGAAGCACCTCGAGAAACAGAATGCTGCCATTGCAGCGCAGTATGAGAGAGACCGCGCCGCAATGGGCCATGAAATGGAACAGATCCGGCATGCTGATGCGCAGAGGCAGTATGAGTACGAGCAATATATGTGGTATCAGTCGCAGGTGCAGGCGCAGGCGGAGCACGACAGGAAAGATCGGGATAAGGCTGTTGCAGGTGTTGTTGCAGGAGCGGCGCTTGGGGCTGCGGCCGGTGCAGCAGCGGGGGTTGCATGGGAAAGGGAGCAGTGGGAAGAGGAGCAGCGATTGCAAGCTGAAGCTGAGCGGCAGGAAGATTCGAGCGAACCAGAGCCATCTGACTATGAGTATGAGAGCGGGAACGAGGGGTATCAGACTCAGAGTTCGGGGTATGACAACGGCAACTCGGGGTATAACGACAGTGGGTATGAGCAGCAGCAGCCGTATACATCTCCCGAGTCTATGACGCAGGATAGAGGTGGGAATGACGGGGATGATGACTGCTGCGGTGGGTGTGACTGTGATTGCGATTGTGACTGCTGCGATGGTTGCTGTGGAGGGAATGGGAATGATGACGACGATTGCTGTTGCTGAGATATATATCTGGGAGGAATCTCCCCGCGCGCGTTGAAGTTATTACTAGCATATGGAGTGTTAATGCTCCAATTGTTAAGGGCAAAGCATATATTCTGTTTGGATACGTTCTGCTTCGCCATGATAACCAACTGTCATTTATGTCTTCAGTTAGATCTAACATACTTCAGTGGCCCGCGGAACGTACGTTCCGCGACGCTCACAGATGCTGCAGAAGAGACAAAGGTAGCCTTGAAGGAATTGAGTACATTGACCAGCATTTCCAAATATCTTCACTATTGTCAGGAC
Organism: Aspergillus quadrilineatus; assembly: GCA_013305525.1. Taxonomy (NCBI): domain Eukaryota; kingdom Fungi; phylum Ascomycota; class Eurotiomycetes; order Eurotiales; family Aspergillaceae; genus Aspergillus; species Aspergillus quadrilineatus. Next base: position 130,470 of record JAAXYA010000052.1, on the reverse strand, counting down.
AACTGCCTGTGCGAGATAGGCCAGAGCCCTAAGAAGGTTTCATTCACTGTGTCTGATTATACTTATTCACTACTAAAAGTTTGGCTATTCAGCTCTTTCTTTTGTTCCTTCTCCCCTTTTCTTCAATCTCTGATTTTTTTTTCTTCTTTATCCTCTTTCTGGTCTGTTCTTGAAGCGGCTGATTGGATCTCTTGGAGACCATTCCGGTTCTTAACTATTAGACTACTGGGCTGTCCAATCTTACCAGTCTTAGATTGATCACAATCATGTCTTACCCTACTGTTCGTCCCAGCCGCTTGACGGTCTTTAGCCGCGACGGCACACTTACCATCATCGTGCCCCTTAACCACGAGGCTGGAGCAGGCGAGCAAGGTGGGCCAGGACAAGGCTCTCTACCAGCTCAGCCTCCTGCAGCCGGATTCCGCACATCAGCCGATCAATTGAAGCGTGTCTCGCCTCTAATGAACAGGGTCCTTACCACCTTAGAAGCTCAAACCATGTTACGTTCGCCGCGTGGGCTTGATTATGTGCTACCCAAGTACGATCCCGAGCTCGTCCAGTTGTTCTTGACGATCCTTCACAACCCGCAACACCCCATTACGCCTCTTACCGACCTCCTTCAAATTGCAAAGCTCACTCAAATCGCAGCGTTTTTCGAATGCCCCTCTCTTATTGCCTCCCATGTTTCTGCGTGGCTATCGAGCAGAGACTCCGAACCGCCCAGAACCTATTGTCCCACCCTCATGGTTTTTGTGTCGATTTCGCTCCACCTCCACTTTGATAACATGTTCGCCAAGTACACTAGTATTGCAATCGCAGAGAGCCCTGGACAGATTACTTCTATGGGCGCTCCCATTTCTGGTGATGTCCTCGAGGATCTAAACCAGCGCCGGAATTGCTTCATCGCCGCCCATTTCGACATTTTGCACAACACTCTTAATGCACTCCTTAAAGGGCCTCCAGGATGCACTGTAGATTGCGATGCTCGGATGTTGGATGCTCTGATGGACCAGATGAAACACCATGGCCTTCTTCGGCCCAAGCCAGCGGCGCCCTATAGCGGTCTCACTCACCGGCAGTTGGCCTCAACCATCGCTTCCTTCAAATGTCCGACTGGAGATGATATGGCAAACCATACGCGCCAGGGCTGTCGACACCTGTGCTTCTCCCGGCGGTTTGTTCTAGCAGACTGGACTATATGGGGTCTCTCTGTGTCAGACTATGATCTACTCGGACGCAGAAAACAGTCTTAACTTTGCCGCCTTCCCTCCAAAATGTGGCATTTATCTGGAGTTTACGAGTGCAACAAGCAGACTATGTGCCGTTTTGCTCATGGACTTGCAGTCTTCAACATATTGTAGGTATGTCTAACTATCGTATCAACCTGCAATGTGCACCTGAATAGGTCAACTCGAATGGGTATGATATTTGGTCTCCTCTTCCTCACTCTGTCTCTCTTCCCCCTCTCTTTGTGGAAGCTTTTCATTTGCGTTTCACTCGCAGGACGGGCGTTTGGTCTCTCCATACTTTGCAGCGGCAAATATGTATTATAAACCCTCAAGGTGTAGAAGTGTTTCGTGAATTGAGAACAACAGATTCCAAGTTAGCCAGTTTATTAGTTGTCCCATTGAGTTATGATGCAATGCTGAACATATATATAACGTATTGTCTTGCATGTACGGGTTTTCTTTCTGCCTATGCTGTGAATCGCGCCAGGTGCTGATCGATTTCAGTTGTCTGTCGGCTATGGGTATCCCCCACCCACCCACTCCCCCACCTCAGTTTCTACCCACCTGTGTTTTTAAAAGTATCAAGCCCTCTGGATATAGCTCACGTTCGTTCTTATGTGTGTTCGTTCACGCCGGATTCCACCAAATGGGGAGCATACTACCAAGTTATATTCACGAATGGTCGTTCGAGGTGGTATTAGAGACTTCAGGCAGGTAGGCCAAGCAGTACATTGGGCACTGACAATGCCTTTCCCTTGTAGGCAATGCTTATTGCCGCTTCATGTCCTGTCACTTTATTGCGAGGGCCATGACGGGCTTCGTTTAAGGCCGTTTTTATATGAGTTTCTGCTGCCCATGCACTATTCCGTACCTCAGAAAAATACGCCCAAGCTTATGTCGCGCTCAGCGAACGCAGACTGGCACAGCTATCTCGGTCTTGTCGAATATTATGCATATCCATGAGCTGACAAAGTATACTTCAGCAATGCATATTAATGGGGGTGATAGTGGGCTCACTAATTGGCTTTGACACATGGGTTTATGAACTCCGCTTCACGTCCATGCTGTATTGGCGGAATGATTGCCCTTCTGACTGAAGCACCATTACATCGTTTGGACTTCTCTAGTGGGAAAGGTCGCAGGTATGCCCACTCCGAAACAGACGCGTTTCCATGCTTTTGTGAAGCGGAGCTCACGTAACCCAAACGGGTCCAAAGCCACCAGTTCAACTACCCCCGACCCATAGCAACCCTAGACCAAGCATGGCTGAGCACGTTCGTTAACCCTCAAACCTAAGGGTAGACCGCATCACTGCATATGCCGCCCTCGCAAACAGAGCAGCCCGGTTGGCATCGTGCGCCGCGTCTTCTGGACCAGGGCTTCCAGTACCTAGGGAGCACCGCGTCAGGTTCATCACCGGGCTCAAACGGAGTGTGGAGCTTGACGCTAGAGAAGTGGAGATTCTCTGTCGGTGAGTGCAGCTCGGATGCGAAACAGTTTTGCGCGAAAGGTGACTGCGCCAGTAGGAGGCGTCGGAGACCGAGGGTGGCACATAGCAACAAATGACTTCTGAACGCCGCGGCTGCGGTGCATTCCTGTCTGCAGGACGTACTGGTGGATCTTCGGCGCGCATTGCATGGGGGACGCGGGTCTGGTCTGCCGGTATGTGCTCGGGGACTGTAGAGGGCAAAGAGATTGACTGCGCATTTGCAGACGGAAGTTGGGATTGTAATTGCTAGTATGAGTGTGCAGAATAGCGACGGTAGGACGCCTAGGGAGGTTGCGATCCATCTGACACTTGCAGGCATGGTGCACTATTTACAGGACATGTGCAGAATAGGAGGGCATCGAGGGCAGCATATAGGTTGAAGAGTCGTAATAAGCCTATATGCACGAGATCGGTAGATGGAGGTTGAGGAAGGGAGGTTAGGGGTCAGTTTTCATGCGAAATAGCTCTGCGCTGGAACCGAGACGCATATGGGAAGATAGGTGTTGAGCTAGGCGATGAGTCATCTTATTATAGTTATATACCTTTACGACGTGATATAGCGGAGGTGTCGGTACGTTTAGAGGCCAGAACAGACGTTAAAGTGGCCGAGCAGAACTTCCTCATCTGGTACAGCGATTGGCGCTGAGAAAAATATTACGCAGTCACCGAATGAAGCATATTCCGTATGATTCATGTATCAGTAGTAGGACAGCCTCGCGAACTTGGAATAGGACTCTTGTAATGGTAATCTAGGAGACAGGACCGAATCGGCTGCATCAAGTTACAGATATAAAGCAGCAGACTTGAGATCAATATTTGGAACACAAAAGCACCACAAATCTCGGAACTCTGTTGGCTGAAGTGGAGGCAAACTATGCTCTCTAGTGCAGGGATAATGTTTTCAAGCCGTAGCATTCATGATGTTCGTGATTTGAGCTTGTTACGGAGAACAAACATCCATCATTTAAGCAGGCGGACTTTTGATAATGCGTGCGTGTGAAGGGTCAACTTCAAATGATTGAGAATCTCGAGTGTGCGTACATATAGTTGAGATTGAAATCCAACGAGCCATCCTTATTCCCCATTTAGTTGTTTCTTCTTGATATGAAAGGGGAATTGGCTGGAACAGCGACGGCGACACTAGGCTACTCTCTAGGGTATATCTAATTGGACTGGTTGCTTCTTGTTTACGGATATATTCATATAATATCTATGTATGTTAGTTATTTACACGTATTGAATATTCACTACCGTCCACCGTTCATCTGTAGAAGCGGCTAACTCAGACCTAGCGTTGAATATCCTTTGCTACTTCCACGGGGCTACTCCCAGCGGGATGATCAGCCTCCGGATCAATGGCATCGGTAGGCGGACCAGCGTAGTTCTTGTATCCCCAGACCCAGTACCAGACGGCAGATATGACAATGATGCCGACGAACACGACGCAGGCGTAGTTCATGGTTTCAAGAGTAACGCTCATGTAGCTGGGGAAATTGAAGAGCGGGATGACGAGAACCGTCCATGCTGCATGAAATCAATAAATGAGGAGTTAACGGGGCGGGCTGAACGTACCTAGAGCTACAATATTACAGAATAACCCTAGCGCTCCGAGATCGAAGCTACCGTGCTTGATATCCTCGCGGCGACGGAGGAGCAGCGAGACCGCGATCGGGCAGGCATAGCTGAGAGTGAGAAGAATGACACCGACACCAGAGAAGGCGTTGTAGGCGGCCGAGGAGCCAAAGTAGATTAGACCGATAAGGAGTTCAATGACCATACCCAGCATCATCGAGTTCAGCGGGACATCGAGCTTCTTGTTGACGGTGCGCCACCAGCGGGAACCGGGAATCGCGCCATCACGGGCAAATGCCCAGGTGCAGCGAGAGGTCGCCGTGACGCAGCCAATACCGCAGATAAGACCGAGGATGATCAACGGCAGCAGCAGGAGAAATGTGCCGACGGAGTTTCCGATGGCGGACTTGAAGATGGACGGAACGGGCTGGCCAGACGCCAAAGCTGCTAGTTCGGCGAGATCGGGCATGACAAAACACACAGGAACGAGGAAGATAAGACCCGCGATCAGGTTGATAACGATAGTGCCAACCATCGCTTTGGGGACCTGCAGAGCGGGCTGGCGCACTTCCTCGCACATTCTACGGGGCTTGGTTCAGCATCTTCCTCAGTGCGCAGGGGTATCAAAACGGGGAAAACGTACGTGATGATCATACCGGTCGACGACGTCGCATAGGCTGCCTGCAGCAAGCCAATGCAGAACGACCAGCCGTCGGGCCAGCCAGTCTGGGGCTCAAAATGGCCAAACACCCACTTGGCGCTGCGCCTGCCGTTTTTGGCGATCACGAGCAAACAGATGTCAATAGCCACGACACCGGCCAGAGTCCAGAAAATGGCAAAAGACTTTAGAAAATTAGCACACGACTTAAGAGGGGGATCAAGCGAAAAAGCGAAAGAAAAGCGTCAATCTACCTCCAACCAAGGGAGCCATCTATTTCCAAACGCGGGGATTGCATGGCTAACGAGCGTGATCGCCAAGAAGATCACGTAGGTGTGCCAAGCCTCCCAGGAGTCGGTCAGGCCGACACCGTTCTCGTCCTCAAAGACGTTCAAACAGGCGATAAAGAACTGCGCCGAGCCGAAATTCACCGCGAGGGTGATCATGATCTGGCCGGTGACATAGGCCCAACCGCACACCCAGGAGGAGATGCGGCGACACCAAATGGGCGAGAGCACAAAGGTCTGGTAATAAACACCGCCGGCGGTGGGGAAAACAGAGGTGATTTCTGCCAGGGAGGCGGCTACACAGAGGATGATCAGCGATACGAGGACCCAGCCCCAGACGATGTTGGTCGGGCCGCCGCCGGCCAGGGCATAAGTGTAGGTGGTGCTAAGGCCGTAGGGGACCGAGGCGAGGATAAAGGACATAAAAACGACGTTCCATGTTGACCGGTTGCGGGAGAGTTCGGGCGTGTAACCGAGATGTTCGAGGGCTGCGTTGGCACCGTCTTTATCGGATCCAGTTTCGATGGCGCTCTCGTTCAGTGTCGCAGGGGCCCACGGGGTATCTTTTGGCGTCGACATTTTTCTGGTGGTCTTGCTGCTGCTGCGGGGGGTGGCGTCACGCGGGGAAGTGTAGTGCGGTGTAGCGGAGTGGGAGTGCCGCAGGGGAAGTGTTGCTTGGGCTCAGATAGGCTTGGGTGTGGGCTGTAAGGTCGAATGGGCGCTATGGGAGCTACCGCAAGGGCATGGTATGGGCCGGGTGGTAGGGTGGTACACAACACAGTACAGTACTGAGGATGGGCGCTCTCGATCGGGGGAGAGTTGGGGCTGAGTATGACAACTTCACAGGTGAGAACTGAATGCGACCCGACGGGCGGATGCGCTTTTAAAAGTAAACGAAGTGAGCAAAAAATTTTACGGGGCGGACAGGCGTGACAGCGTCGAAAGCTAAAGGGTGTTTTAGCCTCTCGGCTTGCTATCAATTCCAGCGCCCGTCATTTATCTAATCGGGTCCCTCCAGTCCACTATTGGTCCTGGCGCTGCAACCGTTCCATGGGTGGAGATTAATGGTTCGACGCTCATTGGTCAAATGCCACGCGACCCATTGTGTGGGCTGAGAGTGACGTAGTGCTCCATCCCGCAGGCAGAAGCTAAATCACGTGACTCAATCCGACCGCCGCCCGCCTCGGACTGCCTCTTATAGGCTGCTGACGCAGGTTCACCCAGATTACCTGCGTCATGAAACGCTGGAGGAACCTCGGCTGCCCACCCGACCCCACAGTCGCTTGCCCACTCGCCCACTGTCCACTGCCAGGGCAGGCTTCATCATTTCCCTGCTCAGTATCCTGGCAGTTGATCGCGTGTTTCTCGGCTTCCCGACAAACGTTCGATCTCCTGTTCTTCGATTCCGATGTCTCCGTGGGCTGATGACTGACAGCCCACATTCCACTCATGGAATGGTGCAGCTGCTCTGAATAATGCACTGCGCCCTTGCAGTGCGATGAAACCAAAGTCAAACAAATTCTCTCATCGTCCCACTGTAAAATTATCGACCCACTCTCTTTTCATGGCGGGCCGTGCCTACAGGTCCTCCGTTGATATCCGGGACAGTTTTACTTCTTCGAGTCAAGGTATGCAGGGCGAACTAGTCGATTTACAGGATGATATACTACTAGACGGGAGTTATCTATGGGACTTATTTCCTGATCGAGCACTTATTCTGCTGTATTATAGATATCAATCTCGGCAACTTCCGAATCACTACCTTATAGAGTATAAAATCAGGTATCTTCCTTTCCGCGGGCAACTTTATTATCACCGACGGCTGCTCTACTCCTCCACGGGCAAATGGCATACCTATCGCCGTCAGATGAGTGGATGAAAGCGGGAAGGAACAAGGAGGGGATGAAGGATGAGGCTACGAAGGATGAGGGGATGAGCGGATAGACTCACGATCTCCACATTGTTGCCTCTGGGGTCTATGATAAAGGCCGCATAGTAATTGGGATGGTACTCTGTCCGTAGACCAGGCTTGCCGTTACACTTTCCGCCAGCGGCGAGCGCAGCCTCATGAAACGCATCGACCGTCTTGCGATCTAGACCGAATCAGTTCTCGTAGTGACTCCGGCAGCAAGGCGCCATACCATCTGCAGTGAACGCAAAGTGCAGTCCCTGCGGAGTCTCGACCTTTGTCTCCGAGATCCAAAAATCAGGGACCTTGTCTCCGAGCCCAACAGCCCCAGGAAACCGCATGATCTCTTTGTAGTGGAGCGGCGCCAGCGCTTTGAGGTAGAACTTGATAAGGGATTCGAACTGCTCGGTTGGGGCGGTGATCCCAATATGGTCGATCTTGCTGGAGGGGAGAGGCGCGGTCGGGTCGAGCTCCATTTTGTTACAAGGTAGAACTTAGAAGATTCAAAGGTAGGTGAATAAAGACTACTGATCAGGTGTATATGTTGTGATTGTGGTTATCCCTCTGTTGGTATACGTCCGTTATATATTTGGGCGATACGAAGACCCAAGATACTTAGCCACGCCACACGTCGAATACGAAGTCTACTCAACGGTCCTCCCTCATCATCGCCTGTGGCCAGATCTATGCCCACTGGAACAGACAAACAATTGTTTCTTGGCCCCAGTTAAAGATGATTGCTGAAGCACGCTCTCATTAAGGAATTGGCGGAGCCGCCAAAAGGAGACTCTTGGCTAGCGAATACGATATAAAGTATACTAAGTTAACTTTGCACGATTAGTGATCTGATTTATGATTACTCATCGGCGAACGATGATTCGACTGTAATAAGCAGACAAGTTTCACCGGGTGGTGGAAACAGTATCCTTAAGCTGAACTGTCCATCTGCGAATAAATTTCATACTTCATACTTTAACCATCATGCAGTACACCGGGCGCCATAAGACAGACGCCCCAGCCTACAGACCGAGCCTCGAAGCCTCCGCAGCAAGAATATCGGGGATCTCCTCCTCAATGCTCCTCTCCTCTGGCGACCATCCCAGCACTTCCCGTCCTCTCTGCGCCTGCCCCCTCGAATTCCATCCCCAACTGGCCGCCTCAAAGCCAGCAGGCGACTTGATCGCCTCGTCCACCGACAGTTCTTTGACTTCTGGAGCGTCTTTGAGGTACCCCAACTTGTGCGCCTGCTCGCCGACCAGCTTCGACAGTTCGCCCCAGATATGCTCTCCGTTCTCACAGAGGAAGTATCCCTTCTCGCCCCAGATCTCTTTATCGTCTTTCCTGGCGGGATCCAGAGCCGCCCGCACAAGCGCATCGAATAACCGGCTCAGGTCGTATATGTGCACATTGTTCCACCTCGCCAACCCCTTCCCGATAATGGGCACATACTTCTCCTTCAAAACGAACGAGGCGAGCTCATACGCTTGCCGGCCACGAAGCGCGACGGGGCCCCGTCCACGCCCGTAGATTGTTGGCGGGCAGACGATGACCGTCTTGACGCGGTCGGCATGCTCAACGCCCGTCCTGAGAACGATCTCATCGACGTGGCGGTGGAATGCCGCTGCAGGGAGATTGGTCAGTTCGGACACTCTTTCGTAGTCGTTGAAGACCTTGTCGTTGTGCTCGCCGTGGACCTTATGGACGTCCGAGTCGAAATACGTCAGGATTCCTGTCCCACCGGTGTGCAGCCAGTACCCCGGGCGGTCCGGCGAGTGGCCTTGCACCAGTCCCCTGGCGATCGCATTCGCTGCACCGGCGTGGTCGGATGAGTCGGCGGTATCTGTTCTCGTTAGACATCTCGTTCTTTTGCACGATGGGGAGCGATTGGCATACGAAGCACAATATCCGCCCACGCAGCCTCCTTCTCTATTTTGTCCGCATCGTCAAGTCCGCCAATGACGATCCGGACGTTTGGATACAGCTCGCGCACGTACTTTGCTTTCGCTTCTGTGCGAATCAGTGCGGAGAATTCGAAGTCCCGGTGTTCCTGCGAGAGCAGGTGGAAAGCGTCGCCGCCGATGTAGCCGGTGATGCCGGTGATGAAAAGCTTAGGCATTTCAATCTTATTGGCGGTAATGGCTTGTTTATAGGATAGAGTTAGCTAGGGGACTTGTTGACGGGATTATATAGGATTCTAGTTGATGGTGATAGTGGGGCATGACTTCATTTCTTACAAATCAAGCTCCGCCCCTCAATGCGGCTAAGAGAACACGGTTACAGGTCAATTATGCGGCTAAGAGAAGAACCGCTATAAGGGTTGATGAGCAACAGTGATCCAGGGCGGAGCATAGTGTTGACATACAGGAATTGATGAACGTATTCCTCATTTGAGCCACTCTTTCTCTCCTCGTGATGAACTACCGGAGTGTCGCCAACGCTGAGTATCAACCAAAGATACGATAATAGCCATAAAACGAACACATCGCAACGACGTGCGTGGGCATGGATATTTCACCGACCTGTCTACTGTTCGAAGGCTTTGTCATATTGATGCTTGGGATTATCTCCAGAAATTTGACCATGTGGTTGATGACTGGTCCATGCTAGACGAGATGCTGTAAAGGCTGTTAGTCTACAGAGAACCCCTATAGCATCGGACAGATTCAATTGCTGAGCGTCGCCACATTCAGGTTTTTATATTTACGTACTCAGCTTACGCTAGTCAGGACAAAGTGCAGTTGTTAGACTGCTAAAGGTAGCAGACAGCATTATCACGGGGGGAAACGGCGCAGGGCTTCTTAAACCGCCAGCAGCGCATGTCTCTTTTAATCTCAGATTTCTTGTGCCCAACTTCGCAATGACGACTCTTTGTTTCTTCATTATTATCATCCCTGCCACGAGGGCGTGGTCCTGCCGATGCTTTTCTGGCGATCGCTGCTGCTGTTCGACTCCGGGGACGAATTCAACCACGCAGGCAATGGCCGCCTGATGAGCCCACTGGCAGCTCTATGGCGCCAGCCCAGTACGATCCGATGGCCTGTTCTCCGCTTAGAGTGACAGGGTTCTCGCCAGGCGTGCAATTTTGTACCCTCGCCCATTCAGGACTCATTCTGACAGCCAGCCAATTCCTCTCCATTGACTCCATATATCAATGACCTGCGATCCGTTTAGGCTGATTGAGCAGTATGTCGTCAGCTAGTCAAGGTGAATTGCGCTGAGAATGTCGTCCAGACTTGAGGTTCGCGACTAAGCACAACACTCTTGTGCGAAACACCGGCCACCACTATCAAGGGAAATGCATAGAAGCCGGGGTCTGACATCCTGTGCACCATCTCAAAGACATCAATATCACCCACGTTACGGTGACGCGAACCGATGGACTTCTCATAACAATGGGCGCGGAGTCCAGGGTTTCGAGGCGTATGATGCTGCTGGTAGCTAGGGGTACTGAGTCCTCGGCGAGGGTCGACTGTCAGCATTCCTGTTGGGTGCGTCCAGGCAGGGGACACTCATTCTTATCCTCTCGGTATAGGCTAGCCACGGATCTAACAATGGTGAGAGAGGTAATCACGGACGCAGCCGATACTTCATGGGAACGCACGATACCGAGCATTCTGATCTCTCCTAGGCGTTTTCTGCCGGTGGTGCAGATCTACGCAGTTGTCCTCTCCCTTTCGGCCAAGATAACACGGACGGCCTGCTACCTCGAGCAGTAATACAAGTGAAAAATAGCGCAGTGACCTCTGCTTTCGCAAGCAATTTTGGAATATACCGCGTTGATTATCGGCAACATCGGTTAACGGGCTGAAGCTATGGCCGTCGAAGTCTCTGACTTGTCCTGCCCGCATGGAGAGACGCCATGATCCACGTTGATCCGACAGTCAGTTCTACAACGCCCATGCTAAGTCCGGAGTATCCACGCAGGTTGATATACGTCTTTGTACTATTCCAACTGAACTTGCGCTGAACTCGGGGCGTATACTGAGCAAGGTAAACACCAGCCCGTTTCTAGAGACGACAGCGACCAACTGAAGCAGACCGATTTCAACCAGCCGCACTCCCAGTAGGCGTTGTCGCAAGAACCATCGTCAGCTGAAGAAGCTCGAGGCCAAGTCCCATCCGATTCATGTGTTGTAAGTCTCAGCCCACGGTCGGTTCTGAGAATTGGAGCGACGCTCCCATGTGCTGCTATGCCGCCGTCGACTGGAGATGAAGAGTCGACAAGGATGACCATTACCGTTATGCTGGAGATCTTTGATCTTCCACCTACTGGCGCGGGCTTGCCGATTTGGAGTTTCAATGGCTCATAAAGTATTTAAGCAGGATAGTTGGTGTGAGATGGCCTGTAGTGGAAATGCCTTGTATGCTCCCATGGAGTGGCACTGCCGCTCCTGAGCCACTATATATAGTAGTATTGTCTCAACAAGTAGCTGAGGCAAAATAACAAAAAAAAAAAAAAAAAAAGAGAGAGAGAGAGAAACTTGCGATCGAGTTGGCTTCGTTGTCCTATTTCCTGAGTTCTAGCATTGCCTCTCCCTGGCTTTATCACCGGATTATCCGGCGCTAAACGTACGTCTTTATTATAGTCGAACCACCAGGGCCATAGTATAATTTACTGCGATGACAACGTTCTTTGTCGTCTCCAAGCCGTTTTAGGCTTGGAGTCAGCGATCGGAAATGTGGGTTGGAAATAAGCTAGAGGCTAGACGAGATACCGCATGCGGAATCCAGGACTAGTAAATGACGATCCTAGCGCAAGCTTGCGAGGGCTGTCCCCTTGCGGTGTACTCTAGTAGATATTACTAGAGCCTTTTGTTATACCTGAAGGCAGCCCTTCATCTACTTCTCTGTTCCTACTCTGCCATTTCCGCCCCCATTTCTATGTCTGAGCCTGACACGTCACACAGCCCCAGAGCGGACCCAATGGTTCCTTAGCAGTGGTCGAGGACAAGAAATGCTCTCCACAGAGCTCTGCAGCGCTGTATTTGATTTGCTCTCCCCTGAGGCTAAGCTGCCGCGGAACGGTTCAAAGGATGCTTGAGGGCCGCCATGCTTTAATGCCGTTTAGATACAGGTACCGTCAGAGACTGGTTGGACCCTGAGATAGGTGTCTCGAATAGTCAATGATTATCAGCCCACGCTTTCAAAATCAGGATCGCTGATACGTGGGCGCTTGAATTTTGGCCCCAAGCCCTGCACCAGGATCATGGCTGTGAGCACCCGACGTTCCTGCTGCTCTTGCTCCTGCCAGGCAGCTATTCACCCGCCCAGCATCACCGTTTGCGGCTCAGCAATGCTATATTTTCGCATCGATTCGAGTTCTGTCCATTCAGTCGAGCTTAGTCGAGCCCAGTCGAATTCAGTCTTTTCCAACCACTTCTAAATTTTCAATAAAGACTTCGCCACTTACCGTTAGAATGCAATCGCGATGAGACCAGCTTCCCGGCAATCCTTCCCACCGCTTCTCGCGCGACGGCGCCTTTCCTTCCTGCTCGTCCTGCTTTTCTTTCTCTTCCTCCTCCATGCGCTGCCGCCGGTGTTTTCCCAGCGCCGGAACCGGCGCGTTGTCGGTGGGAAGTGGTTACCCGACTATGATGTCAACGAACTCCCGCGATACCTGCACCGCTCAACGTACCGAGAGAAGGCGGATATTGAGTTTGAGCAGAGGGTGAGAGAGGCGTTGAAGGGGATTGAGGAGGATGCACTGGCCGCTGCAGGAATCGGAGACGATCGCCTGGCCGAACAGCGCATCTGGCAAATTCGTTTAGGCGGCGACGGCAATGACGAACACGGAGAGGACTCGTTGGCGTTCACCGAGAGGAACAGCGAGTGGGAGTATACTGTGAGCATGAGCCTATCGCTCAAGGAAGAGACGTCTGAGGATTGGCTAACCTCAACAGCTCATGACTGACCATCAGGCGAACGAGTTCATCGCAACGGCCCTCACGTCGATCCCCGATCTCAAAGCCCTATACGATTCGTATCCCTATCACGTTATGCGATCCGATCTGCTGCGGTACCTGGTGCTGTGGTACTACGGCGGATACTACGCAGATATGGACGTCTACCCGGCGAAAGCTATCAAGGAGTGCCCGGCTCTACAGCCCGTCTTCGGCGACTCGGGCAGCGCGAATATCTCTCTGGCCGTGGGGATTGAGATCGACGAGCCGCACGCATCGCTGCAACTGATGCGCGATTGGCACTGGATTCGAACTTACGGGCTGATTCAGTATACCTTCTTCGCCCCGCGACGATTCAGCCCCCTGCTCCGTGAAGTGATCGTCCGCGTTCTCTCACACACCCGCCAGCGCAACCAGCAGAGCTTCACCTTCGTCGGGCCACGGTACGACGAGAAAGCGATCCTTGAAGTCACCGGCCCGGGCGTCTTCACGGATGCCATTCTGGACGCCCTCTCGGACGCTCTCCCAACAACGCACCCGTTGCTCGCGGCGTCCGTCCGAGCAGACGAAGGGATCGGCGACCTCTTCTCCCAAGCGTCCGGACAGCTCTCAAGACGTGTTACATGGGCTCCCTTCCACAGGATCAGCGAGCCTCTCTGCGTGGATGCGCAAGAGGCGGCCGTGGGAAAGTCGATGGGCGGAATCTGCGTGCTGCCGGTGAATGCGTGGGGGAATGGCCAGAGGCATAGTGGTGCGGTGGGCTTTAAGAGTCCGCTTGCTTGTGTCAATCACCGGTTTGGGGGGTCGTGGAAGAAGGACTGGTGGTACCGGCATTTTGGGTAGCCTGGGTATAGTCTGGAGAGGCGCCAACGCGCTCGCTTGTACGTATTGTATGTGTAATCGCTACGTTTACGAGATATCCATATTTTTTCTTCTCTTCTCTCTCTCTCTCAATCCTTTTTGTTGGTTTTGTAGATAGATTTTTAGTATGGACGCTGGACTCAACTTATACCTTCTACCTTCATGTGCCATGGCGATGCCGCCGGGCCGCGGTGCTTGCCGGCTATCGTGCGGAGATCCTGAAACGAAGACTTCCACCACTATTCCTAGACTTGTACAGAAAGATTGTGACCCCCTGGCCATTCTTCAAGCTGATGGGCTCGACCAGCGAGTGGCTGATAGGCCATCGACAGGGAAGCTGCGGCCCTGCGGCTTCCCTCGCTCCTTTTACGAATGCTGGCTCCCCCTCAGGAAACTCACATATCGTTGGTACCTGAGCAAAAGATAAAGCTCCCTCTCTCTCCACTGGCGGTCTCTCTTCTCCACATCGAATTCGTTCACGATGGCTGAATACACCTCTGACGCAGATGTCGAGCTCGCCTACACCACGCTGCAGACGACCTTCAAATCCGGCAAGACCAAGGAGATTGCCTGGCGCAAATGGCAGCTCAAGCAGATCTGGTGGCTCGTTGACGACAACGAGACTCTGATCCAGGAGGCCCTGAAAAAGGACATGAACAGACACCCATTCGAGACGACCTTTACCGAGTGTGCGAACGTCAAGGGCGATGTCATCGAGCACCTGAAGAACATCGACAAGTGGACGGCAGACCAGAAACCGAGCGCCGGAATGCTAGGACTCATGCTCAGGCCAACGGTGCGTCCGGAGCCGTTGGGCGTCGCTCTTATCATTGGGCCCTGGAATTTCCCTTTCTCCCTCCTGGTTCAGCCGCTGATTGCGGCCATCACTGCCGGCTGTGCGGCGTTGCTCAAACCGTCCGAGGTCACATCGTCAGTCCAACAGCTGTTTGTTGATCTCGTGCCCAAGTATCTGGACACTAGCGCCGTGCGTGTCGTCACTGGGGGCCCAGCGGAAACCGGTCGCCTCCTGCAGCGCAAGTTCGACCATATCTTTTTCACCGGCTCCGTTCCCGTGGCGCGTCATATCGCTGCTGCGGCGGCCAAGCATCTTACGCCGACTGTGCTGGAGCTGGGCGGACAGTGTCCGGCTATCGTGACCAGCTCGGCGGATGTGGACGCGGCAGCAAAGGACATTGCCTGGATCAAGTATCTCAATGCTGGACAGATCTGTCTGTCGGTAAACCATGTTTTCGCACATCCTTCCGTGGAGCGGAAGCTCATTGAGCGGATGGCATTCTGGCTTGATCGGTTCTACAAGGGTGAGAAGGATACCATGACGCACATCGTCAATGACAAGAACTACGCTCGTATCAAACAGCTGGCGGAGAAGACGAAGGGCAAAATCGAGCTGGACGGGACGCCGGATGCCGAAACTAGGAGTCTGCCGGTGAGCATCGTGAGCAATGTTGAACTGAGCGATCCTTTGCTCTCCGAGGAGCTCTTTGGGACCGTCTGTCCGGTGATAAAGGGTTCGACAGACGATGCGATCAAGTCCATCAACAGGTATCTGGCCTCACCTGCTACTCTACACATACTGACTGATTAGCCTGCCCCGACCCCTCGCTCTGTATATTTTCAGTCAGGACCAGAACGAAGTCGAGCATAGTAATTCGTCCCTCCCTCCCCTGGTTTACTTGTACTCATTCGTCAGTAATATCATCCACCCTCTCTGGTGGTGTCTGCGTCAACGGCGTTCTCGTCCACGCAATGGTCCCTAATGCCCCTTTTGGCGGCGTTGGCGACTCCGGTCACGGCGCCTACCACGGCGAGTACGGCTTCAAGTCCTTCACTCATTACCGCACAATCGCCCGACCCACCCCCTTTTTCTTCAAGATGAGCGAATGGATGCGTCCGCCGTACTCAGTAGACAACATCAAGAAACTGGCTGTCCGCAACAGCGTGGGCATCCAGCGCAACTGGAGTCTAGAGCAGGAAAGGCAAGCCATTAAACGAGGTCTGCTTCTCACAAAGTCCTTGAGATCTGCCAGGTTTCTGGTCTACCTTGTGGTTTTGCTCGCGCTTGCTGATGTTGGCCTAGATCGGCGGTTGGGCGTGCTTAAAAGCGTGAGGGATCTGCTTGTAGAAGTTAGGTCTTTGTTTTGAGGCCGTGCTTCTAAAGCAGACGTGGGCAATGTCCCGCCGAGCCTATAGTCAATGGACTCTGGGCCAATTAAGGTGATAGTTGGTAGCATGGTGTTGAGCTCTTGCCGTCTCTATTATTCTGTGTCCTTCAACTATCAATCATCATTTATAGCGTTTGTCACTGCCAGGTGAACTATATTGAGCATTCGGGCTCGGGTTCGTCTTCAAAGACAACCTGTTATGTCTTTGTATCTGCTGGGGCCAGGCTGTTGTTGAGACTCGCACCGTTTTCCGTAGTTAGAGCCCTTTTGACCTTCTCAAACAACAAACCTAAATAGTAAAGAATGAAGCATCCGGGATTTTTGCACTGATGTATATCACATGGAGAAGCGTACAACGTGATTAATTGCCCCAGTGTAGTACCGGGCTCTCAACGTCAGAGATAAATCCTGTCGAGTGTAGGTGTACAAGTTTGACGAAGGTGTATGCTTAGCTCAATGGCCTCTTTCTGGAAGGAAACCATGGCGGCTGATCTCTTCTTTCCAGCATACCTAATCGCCTGGAAACTCATCGGCAAATAGTTCCAATGCATGTCGGTTAAGGAAAAACCGAGGGAAGGAACGGACGACGCCGCTTCTTCAACCTATGGCGAGGGGCCGCTATTGGTCTGCGGAGAGCCCGAGATTCTAGAGGCAATGATGGTGAAGGTCAATTTGTAACCAATTTGGTAAGGGCTTTGGTATGCTTTTTTCACTCTAAGTTTCGCCGTTATTTTTGGAATTTTTTTTTTACCAGCCTTCACGGCAAGGATAACCAGAAGGTTAAGCAGAAGATCTCAGGGCAGTATAAAATTCGGATTGCCTTCTCGCTTCTAATATTGTATAACTGTAGGATACTAGAATACAGGGTAAACATGTCTTTACAGGATATGGCCTGAACAACCCATGCTTTTTCAGCTCCTACACCCAAATAACCTTCATTGAAGCCAGAGGGCATGCCACACTTCCTCAATATAATGATCCCCAATGTAGAAAACTAGGTTCTTCTAAATACTTTGGAAACAGAGAGTACCAGGGAATTGAAAATAAAAGATAAATAGAGCATGATGGACTGAGGGGATTGAATATTGCCATGACTGCTTCGCTTCTTACCACTATCTTCGCAAACCTGTAAATAGGCAACTTCATGAGAACTACCAAGGTTGCGCGATAAGGGAAGGTCCAAGGCGTGGCATGGTCTCTGCAGATATAAACAGGGGTCCACTCCACAACTAATATCAAAAATAGATCTTCTAATCGCGATAGGCGTTCGGCATGCATGGGCTCCCACCAGTAAGTGGCTGCCAGAGAATTTTCCGCTGACGTGCAGCAGGATTTAGTGGCGAAGAGACAACGTACAAGGGCAAACTAATACAGGTGACGTCTGATACGTTCTAGGTCGTGATCAGGAACGTGTTCCTTGTGGAATTGTTTCAGATTCATGTATGTGTGTAACGCTTTTGAAGCCGACTTGACCTGTCGAATCCATTCCATATTAACCACCGTTGGGACACTTGCATTGGACGCGGGCGTTTGTTTCTGAGGTCTACGACTTCAGGGGTATGTAGGATGTCGTATACATAGGCATGTGCTGCCCCAAGGTCAATTAAAACTGATATATCGATCCAACCATGGCGGCCGACGAGAGAGTCAGCATCACTGCGGTGTCGTGGACACTAGTCACACTGTCCATTTTTTTTAGTCGCACTACGTCTCTACACCCGTTTGCTGATAACTAGATGTCGAGGATGGGACGATCTGTTCGTCACTATTGCTTTGGTACGTTTCTTGTCATTCTATCTCTACATCTCAACTGACAGCAGCCAAGGAAAACGCAATCATCTGCTCAGCCCTAACCCAAATCGCAGTCTCCCACGGCCTTGGAAAGCACGAGGCCGATATCCCAGATCCCAACGACCGCATAAACGCAGCCAAATACACCACTATTGCACCCAACTTCTCCGTCATCAGTACAGTTACCGGCAAAATCTCTGTAGTGATATTCCTCCTCCGACTGCTGACGTTATCTGTCAAACCGTGGCAGCGATGGTTTCTGCACTCTTTGACGCTCGCTTCAATTGCGTGGAATACACTCGGGATCGTTGCGATAATCGGTTATTGTCGACCGACGAGGAAGATACGGCTGCCTGAAACGGATGGGAGCTGCATGAGTTCAAGATTCCAGCTTGTCGCTGGGATATCGCAATCTGGTAAGAACCTCGACCATTTTCTTAGCATATCTCAGGTAACAATGAGGATGTTTATTTACTTTCTGAGAAATACTAATAACATACCCACTCACAGCATTTAACGCCTTCGCTGACTGGGCACTCGCGCTCTTCCCTGCAATCTTATTTCGCAAGGTCCAGCTGCCGTTTTTGAAGAAGGTAGTAGTCATCGCTGTTCTGGGGGCTGGCGTACTGTAAGTCGTATACCTGCAGGCCCCGGTCCCAAAGAAGTGATTTTGTGATCGAAATAAATCGAACAGCGCAGGTTGCGCAACAGTCTTCAAATGCTTCCTCTTGGACAAATTGATCGCGCATGACGATATCACTTGTATTATCATCCTCTAACCTAACGCCAGGAACCCTGCTGATTAGGGACTAGGGACATGGCGCGCCATCATGAGATGGTAAATGTACGTCTCCTGCCACCAAACCTAGGTACCAGAATCTTTGTCTTACCTTGTCAGAATTTGCTAATAAACGAGATAGAATTGAGGTATGAGCCCTAATTGACGGCTTTCAAAGACAGCAGCCTAAGATATGGAACGAGCAGATGTACCTGATAATAATCTGCGCCTCTGTTCCGACAATGCCGCAGAGCCTTAACGCCCTCCTCCACCCCTGCAAGACATCACAAGTACAATTCCAGATCGTCCCGTTGCAACTTGAGCAGACCAAGCATTCGAGAACCCGGAGCCCTGCTTCAACGTATGCAGGACAGTTCATTGTTTGACGCACCTGCCGAGCATACTGGGAGCCAGGAGAATATCCTTGCCCGTAACGAGGGCGAATTGAATACGAATATCGGATATATGATGGACCTTACTGTTGCTCAGGACAGTGATAGAGGGGAGATAGTTCTGGTCCAAGGCGGAACAAGCTGAAGCGAGTCCCCTTGGAGCGCGAGCCCGCGAAAGAGCCCTGCGGGATGATGCCATGAAGTATCACCTACATCGTATGCTCTCCAGCTCCAAGAGGAATACTCTGAATAAGTGGATTTAGGCGGGTGCTTTTGTCCTACTACATGCACACTCAGATTCCGTCAATTGCAAAGTCAGCTCGCTGGCTATCATGACTTCAATCTCCATTAATTGTCATCCAGCCGTGCCTCTGTATGGTGCGTATACCCTCGACTCACACCGGTGAAGTTTCTGCCACTTAGCGCAGCCAAAGAAGATTTAGTCTAAAGGTCTAGAATGAATTCAGGCCGTATTCAGGACGTAGTCAAGACGGTCAAGCTAGGGAAATTAAAGCTTGTCTTGATAATAATATTCTGATTTAAAACTACCAACGCATTGACGGCCCAAACAAATAAGCTTCTCCCTGGATTGTACCCTGCTACACTCGCCCCATTCACGACCCGTTCATGCTTCTTACTGCCCTAAGCTCAACCTAAATAACAACCCCCTCGCTCACAAACTTCCAGTACCTGCTCGCACATCGTCTCCGCCAACTCTTCCCCCATTTCACTCCTGCCACAGCCATCGCCATACTACATAGAACTAGCCCCCCAAAGCAGGTAAACGTGCGTCCGTAGTCGGTTGCCTCAATGAACGGCTGGACAGAGTACGAAATGGCAAAGTTCACACACGAAGAACAGATCGCCAGCACCACGACCAGCTCGCTCGAGATCTGCACACACCAGGTCAGCAGGCTCGACAGTGTCAAATGGGATATACTGCGTATAAGGGAGAACTCACCCCCTCGAAGCACTCCATCGCATAAGCGGTTGCCACACTGGCCGCGGAGACCTGCTGCGCGATCATCCCGCCCAGACCGACTGCGATCAAGACCCAAGATTTGCCATCTGACGCAGACCACCCGTACATGAAGTACCCTACAGCCCCGTAAATGAAACTTAGACCCAGAGTCCAGAGACGCATCTCGGGCTCTTTGTACCCGCCGTTCGCGCGGGCAAGGCGCAGGGTTAGGATGTCGCCGAGGGCGCCGGTAGCCATTCTTTGATGAACGCGATTTAGTCATGGCATTCAGTGTGAGGCGCAGTGTGAGTTTACGTACCCGATGAAAGACCCAACCAGGGCTGCTAGGAACATGAGGCCTGTCGGTCCCGTGGACCAGTTATAGGGGGCACCGGTCATGATTTCGGAGATGGTATTGAAGGAGACGATTCCTGCTGTGTTGGCAAATGCGTAGATTAGGCCGGCCTGCTCTTGATCAGAACCTGTCCCGCAAACTACTCGCGGGTACAATACATACCATGATAATGTTAGGGAATGCGAAGAGATGGAAGGGGCGCCGGAAATACTGCCACCATGTCGTCTTGTCCTCTTTCCAGCGATGGATCGGCGCCAGGACGTGCAGGTAATTGCGCGGGAGGAGGTCTGCTCGGCCCTGGCTGATCGTTGGCTGGCGGTTTAGATTGACAGACTGTTCTTTTTTGATGTCGTTCTCAGATTCTGGTTGGTGACTGTCCTGGGTTTGAGGAACAGTTGTGGTCTGGTGGATAGCGAGAGCATGCCGGGGGAAGAGGGAGTCGTCCATAGTGAAGATAAACAACAGCACGACAAAACCCTGTAGAGCATCAGCGACCGCAGCCCTTAAGGTAACAGAGATTAACCGTACGTTGAGTATAGCAACGATCTTGCAGCTCCACCTCCACCCTGGTCCTTCAGCAATATACCCGCCAAGGATTAAGGCGAGGATCGATCCGAGTTGCTGGCCCCAGACATATACAGCAAGCATGGTTCCACGCTGATGCGCAAAGAAAATATCAAACACCTTTTCACATCAGTTACCCTATTCGGTCTCTCGGACAGCAAGTATAAGGGGGAAAAAGAAAAAAAAAAGAAAAAAAGAAAAAAAGAAAAAAAAAGAAAAAAAGAAAAAAGAGAAAAAGAGGCCGTACCGTAAGCTGAATCAGTGCCTGATAGGCGCTCTGCCCAATCCCACCCACAAAACAGTTGAGATACCACTGCGCCACGCCGTAAATATAGGCGTTCCATACACTTGACACCATAATGATCGTCATGCTGCAAATGTACACCACCTTGCGTCCAAGTTTCATTGCCGTCGGGATCCAGAGCACGTTCACGAACCCCAGAAGGAGGTAGTTCAGTGCACTGCCGCCATTCATGTCTTTCATTGTCACGTCGATATCCTCGGCGACTTCCGTCCAGGGCGCGCCAAGATTGTTTTCGCCGTAGGCGACGACGGTCGCAAAGAGAGTCGCTAAGAAGAGCGTCCATAGTTTCTTTGGCTTCGGCCAGTTCTGATTTGCTTGTCAGTCTGCAGTGACAGAGCTACCAACAAGTCGAGAACGGGGGTAGGACGCAGCGTACCAGGGGGTCCCGTGGTGTCTCGAGTGGGCGAGGAACGAGCACGATATCGTTCGATGTGGTGACATCTGCTTCTCCCAGCTTTTTTGTATCCGCTGTGAGGCGTCAGTATTGGAATTAGGGTGGGCCGTCGCTTGCTTGGTGATATGTATGGTGCCACTCACTCCCCACAATAAAGATGGTTCCTGGAACTTCCGACTGCGAAATGTTGTCCATGATCGATATTTATTTTTCTTTGAAGAACGGTCCTGAAGCATCTTACGTTCCCTTTTGATAGGAGCCGTAGCTGGATTAAATACCTCCATACTTCAACCGAGGAGCATCAACCACGAGTAACCCGTATCAGCGATGCGGAGAAGGAGACTGATAGAACGATAGAGAATATTTGCAAGGAAGGTCCAAGAGAGAGGCTAAGCTCTTTCTAGAGCTTGGTCCAGCCATCCAGAGGGCTTGGAGGATGGGATCGGCGATAACGCCTGCACGGCAGCTCGTCAGTGCGGGGAAGTGGAGGAGATCAAACGGTTAGAGCCGAGCCATTTGACGTACTTATCTATGAAATATCGCCGTTGACCTCGCGTGGTCGTCTCTTACAGGCCAAGAGCTCCGGTTTGGATGCATGGCATCCGCGACATACCTCCAACATTGTCGCTTGGGAATAACTGCGAGCTGCCCTGATAAGCCACTATCAAGTCTCGGCAGGACCTTCCTTTGGCCCACAGTGCCAGCCGATAGGCGCCCGCACAGGTGGGCAGTGGACCTCTGTAAAGCGCTGAGGGTTAAATACCACCTCATCACCTCCACACCCGGCACAGAGGGTCAGATAATAACAGACCATACACCATGTCTCAACTCACCAAAGACTCATCTATTCTCATCATCGGCGGCGGTACCTGGGGCTGCAGCACCGCTCTCCAGCTTGCGCGAGCCGGCTACAAAAACGTCACCGTCCTTGAGCGCAGTCCCATTCCCTCACCCACTGCTGCCGGAAATGATGTAAACAAAATCATGGAGGAGGGTGCGTTTATCTGCAGATACTTCAATCTAAGCGCACCCGGTCTAAATTTGAGCTAGGCGCACCGTCCGATACAGACACCCCCGAGCAATACGTCTGGAACCGGATGCACCAGATCACCGCCAATGCCTGGAAGACCGATCCCGTATTCCGCCCCTTCTACCACCCAACAGGTTTTATTATGGCCGCGAGCCAGGACGATGCAATGCCCCATGTTGACAAGTACATTAGCACCTGCAGAGATAAACTCCGGGTACTAAACTCGGCCGCGGATTTCAGAGCTACAATGCCGTCGGGCATCCTGACAGGGGACTTTCCCGGCTGGAAAGGTTTCTTCCGCGAGACCGGCGCTGGATGGGTATTTGCGAGGGGGGCGCTAGAAGCGGCCTACAAAGAGGCGTCGCGGTTGGGCGTGAAGTTTGTTACGGGTAACGAAGGGGGTGTCAAGAGCCTTCTCTACACGGATGACCAGAGCGACATCGTCGGCGCAAAGACCGCCGACGAAAACGAGCATCGTGCAGACCGCGTCATTCTCTGTGCTGGTGCTGGAAGTGACCAGTTGCTCGACTTTGAGAAACAGTTACGCCCGACGGCTTGGACACTGGCGCATATCCAGATGACGGAGGAGGAGAGGAAGCTTTGGAAGGACCTGCCTGTACTATTCAACGTCAATTCCGGGTTCTTTATCGTACGTCCTCATCCACTGACTTTCACAAAGACGCTACTGACCGTATGGCTGTTAGGAGCCCGACTCGACGGGGCAGCTGAAATTCGTCGACGAACACCCGGGCTACTGCAACATTCCCACCTCCGAGGTCTCAAATGCCTTCCCTAAATCCATTCCATTCGCCAAACATCAGATCCCACTGCAGTCCGAGCGCGCGGCACGGGAGTTCCTTCGCGATACGGTCCCCCAGATAGCGGATCGCCCCTTTGCCTTCGCGCGAATCTGCTGGGACGCCGACACGCCGGACCGACAGTTCCTTATTGACCAGCATCCGAAGTACAAGTCTCTCACAGTTGCGGTTGGGGGCTCTGGCAATGGCTTTATGATGATGCCGGCGGTTGGGATTGCGATTAAACAGAGGCTGGAGGGCGTGCTTGAGGAGAAGCTGAAGTATGCGTTTCGGTGGAGGCCAGAGACGGCGGCCCACAGGGACTGGAGGGACACTCAGGACAGGTTTGGCGGCACAGGGACCGTCAGGAACTTCCAGGACGTCGAGGGGTGGACAAGAGTTGGTGAGGACGCGACAATGTAGTTGAGATTGAAGTTAGCTTTATAGTTGTAACAATGAAATCAGAGCACGAATCTTCAATAATTCGTTGATTGCCACTCCACCAAGGGTCTGCCATCAAGCAGAACTTGCAATATTTTTGTCAATGCCTTTTCGACCGTGTAAATGTCCCTATCCATACTCTCCGCAGCCTATATCCGGAGGTCGAGTGTGAAGATTGTGTACCCCAACAAGGTGATTGGACAAGCCTAGTTGGCAATCTATAGTTTCAGTAGGCTCCCTAGGTAGCTTTTAACCCACGATACTGGCTGGCTGCTAACCATTGCCATGTCTAGGCTGGAGGAAAACGGTTTGAGGGGAATATTGGGTCCATGTGTAGAGTAGTTTCACTTCAACTGTTGCGTATGCCAGATATTATGAACCAAAAGAGGAACAACCTGGCAGCCGCGAACTTGTATATCTCCAATCCCATTGACGACCGTTCTGTGTCAGTGCAACTGTCATGTAAAGACTTCAGAAAAATAAATCTTGCCAGAGAGGGCAGTTGTATTATGTTAAAAAGGCAACATGGTAAGAATCAAATGAACTAACAATCAAAAAGAGAGATAATCTGAACTTTCCCTCCGTATTATCTAACCCGTGTGCTTTTGCAACGCAATCCAACTATTCCAGTTGACGACATTTATCCAAGCCAATATAGGAAGAATCCCACAAGCCTTCAGACAGCCGTACCCGCAAGCCTTGTTACCAACCAGCTGTAGCAATCTTACCCGTTCAAGTTCTTGAATCCCCAACTAGACGCTTCCAGCACTCTGACTGTCGGGTGACGGGTTCCTTTGCCAGCCATGAGCATTCGCTTAGTTAGGGAACAGCGGATGCCCACTTACTTTTGGGATCGAGGCCAGAATCGTTCCATGTCCCCAACAGGTAGAGTAATCGGCAGACCGACCGCATCGAAAAGCTGAGCGATGAGGAGGTAGAACCCAAGGAGACTAGCGACGAACAGTGAAGCTCCAGCGCCCTAGAAGCGGAAAGCACTGTTAGCGATGACGACAACGGTAGAGCAAGGCGCGCTATAGAAGTATTAACAGACCTTGATGCATCTGTCACCGACAGCAGCGTCCCCTTCGCCGAGTCGCCAGTAGCCTGCGGACAGGAGGAGAAAGACAAGAAGCAGGGACAGGAAGATGAGCGTGTAGACGACGTTGGTGCGGGTCGCGCAGAGCAGGAAGATCAGCATTAGAACGGCCATGGTTATGAAGAGGAATGCTGAAAGTGTTAAACTTGTTAGAGCAGCAGGTCGAGATTGACTGAACTCGATATCGACCAACGTACCGTATGTATTCATAAAGCTAGCGCTCGTGAGACCGGCGGTTGTACTAGTCGCGGACGAGGAGTACGGTGCTAAGACAAGTATTAGGGTAAAGCAATGACTGCCATCATGGCAAAAGATCTTACCGGCTGCATTGAATGAGGGAATCATCGTAGCTGCGAACGCAAACCAGAACCCGCCTGTTGGGAGAGAATAAAAATCAGAAGCAAGCACAAGCGGTAGCAATGGCTTGAAGACCCGACTAACGCACCGATAGTTCCGAACACCACGCAGGGGAATGTATTTCCAAGGATAAACTCGAGGATACTCGTGATGAGCAGTAGAAGTCCGCCAAGGAAGATAATCGGCCCACTGTTCTCGTTAGCTGTATCGCCTTATAACATACAAGGCTATGCGATGAGTATCTGGCCCGTACTTACATGAAAGCAATTCCGTTACCGCTCGAGCCTCTCCATGCCATCAGGCAGCAGGAGAGGGGGGTAGTGGTAATGACAAAGCCCCCTAGCGCCCTGAAGAATGGGAATACGCGCGTTAGCTCCTCGAGTGCGAGTCTGGGGACATGTAGAAGACTCACAGTGGAGTTGGATTGCCGACTTTCCTAGCCAGGCTGGGCTGCTGGCGCATCATTGGGGACAGATACAGCTTTTCGAATTGCTCCGCGGAGAGGGTGATAGAGGACGGTATCGTGGAGAGGTGATGGCCCTTGGCCTCACCGTTACTGATCTCGGCAGTCATTTCTGCTGTTTCTGGGCTCAAAGCTTGGGTATCTTAAAGAAGAGGAGAAGCGTCCGTGGAGGGCAGGAAGAACTACAAGACCTAGCACTAGCAAGAGAACGGGTGCTCTTAAGTGTTAGGGCTGCGCAGGAGAGGAACTCTGGGGTTGTCAAATGCAGCAGACGGAAATCTACATTAGCAGCGTCAATCCACCCCCTTTTGGTGAACCATAAAGGGGCTAGTCTACCCCAGCTTCGAATCAGAAAAATATAAATGCGGGGAAAGCTTCAGGTATGCGGACAGATCCATACTGGGTCCTTCAAGATCGGCCCGCACATCTGACGTGGTTCCAAGGTTCGACCCATGCGGAGCCGCATTGGAGGATCTATCCCTGTAGGTACCTTAGCTATAGATCTGCGCCGTATGGCCAAGCGGAAGATATAGGAACGATCTGCCATGAAGTCATGTCTTCTCACAAACTCTCGTGTTTTCACTAAGGTTCGACGTCTGCTAAACTAACATGAGCTAACCTAACCTTAACTCCCTACCAGTTCAGCCCATGCGGACCCGGCAGTCATGTCTTTTGCTTCAGATTGAACGCGGCTGCCTTGTCTCGATCAGGGTTTAACAAAAGTCAGTACACGAACTGAGAAAGTACCACAATAAAGGAGCTATATTGCAGGCCAAATAGCCGTCTGTTCGGTCTGTTTATTCGACCTGGCCTCCTCATCGTTTTTCCCTTTCCCATTTTGAACCACATATCTCCAGCAGAAATGGACGACCCTTTACTCCGCGCCTGGACGACGCAATATACAAACTCACCAATCACAACACCACGGTCTGCTACACCTGGAGAGAGCCGCCAACGCCCACTGCGCGACGAACGCGTGGAGAAGCCTCGACACCCCAAGAATCCTCCAACCCCGCCTGCCATGTCCATGCCCTATGCCGTCAGCTCTGTGCCCCAAGGAAACACGTGCAATGTGGACCGGGGCAACGGCGCACTTGAGTATATCAACCCGAGCCTGCTGCTACTTCCACAAGACCATGCAAGCCAAGAGTCCAACAATCATGCGAGCGCAAGACGGGTTAGTGACCGACGGATTGGTCAGTTTCCTTGTACGCGTCCCAATACACCGAACGTGGAAGGTGTCTCCAATGTGTCTGCGTCGGATCAATGGTCCTCGCAGTCCGGACGCAACGGGCGAGAGGAGCAATCCAGCCAGCCAGTGGATATTTTCGAAGGGATTCTAGCAAAAATGCTGGCGTTTGATGTTGTGCGGCCGCCGTCTACGAACGACTTAGGCAATGATGAGCTTCCGCGTGAGGTGGAGGCGAAACAACCGACTGTCCATCATGGGTTTGCAATTAGTGTTGGCTGGTCCAGTACATTCTTCCCCGATGACATACAGGAGGGGTCAGGTCACTCGAGAAATACCGTGGATACAGTTGGGCATTTCTAGGGCTGGGTGGCAGGGAGGGAGTTTGGAAATAGGCGTTCCGTTCTGCTTAGGGTATTTGGGAACAATCAATGTTCAATGTACATTTAATCCACGATTTTATAAAACGTCATCTTTTGCCCTGCCTTCTTATTTGCCAATATCAAAAATCTTACTCCAGTCGTTCGGTAATAGCAGAGTTAAATCTGGGCTCGGTAGCAGATCTGCGATGCTCCATAACCGTTCAGATGTTGATTGGAACTGGGTGGAGTAGACAGCTCGAAGACCCGGTGGACGTATACCTAAGACACTTTGACACGGCCGGAACACTGTAAGTCCCTTCGTATTTCTCCGCCTGTGTGGAGTTACCAACCAATAACCACCAGCTTTTCAGCTGGTGGTGATAGTTCCCACTTGTCCGTCCGCATCGGCATCCGCAGCTCGGGATGGTTCCGACCTGGGATTGGATGCATGCGGAACCGCACGAGGGCGGGGCGGAAGTTGACACACCACTCCTCTCCACGCACCGTTCAAGAGGTACGCGCATAGAGCCGTATAGAGCAGAGACGGAGCACTTTCTGGTGCTGTCCGCACGCGATGTCCGCACAGAGAGCCACAAACGAGCGGGGCCCCGTACGTGCTCTCCTACCCTGGGATCGTATCCCCGCATGGATGAACATCTATATAAAGACCCCCAAGGTTCTCAGTCTCACCAACATCATCAACCAACAATCAACAGTTATCTACTCAATTAGAACTCTTCCAATCCTATCACCTCGCTCAAAATGTCCATCCCCACTATGCAATGGGCCCAGGTCGCCGAGAAAGTCGGCGGCCCGCTCGTCTACAAGCAGATCCCCGTCCCTAAGCCCGGTCCCGACCAGATCCTTGTGAAGATCCGCTACTCTGGGGTTTGCCACACTGACCTGCACGCTATGATGGGCCACTGGCCAATCCCCGTCAAGATGCCGCTCGTCGGTGGACACGAAGGAGCAGGAATCGTCGTGGCAAAGGGCGAACTGGTCCACGAATTCGAGATCGGCGACCAAGCCGGCATCAAATGGCTCAATGGTTCCTGCGGAGAGTGCGAATTCTGCCGCCAGTCGGACGATCCCCTCTGTGCGCGTGCCCAGCTCTCTGGGTATACTGTTGACGGCACGTTTCAGCAGTATGCGCTCGGAAAGGCGAGTCATGCGTCGAAGATCCCTGCGGGTGTCCCGCTGGATGCCGCGGCCCCAGTACTCTGTGCCGGTATTACAGTGTACAAGGGATTGAAAGAGGCCGGAGTCCGGCCGGGCCAGACCGTGGCGATTGTGGGCGCCGGTGGCGGCCTGGGATCCCTTGCACAGCAGTATGCGAAGGCGATGGGGATCAGGGTTGTCGCGGTTGATGGGGGCGATGAGAAGCGGGCCATGTGTGAGTCGCTTGGAACAGAGGTATGTACATTTCCTCCATCTCAGGGAGCAAGCAACTGACCTGGGCAGACATATGTCGACTTCACCAAATCGAAAGACCTGGTGGCCGACGTCAAGGCAGCGACGCCGGATGGTCTCGGTGCGCACGCGGTGATCCTGCTTGCCGTGTCAGAGAAGCCCTTCCAGCAAGCCACTGAATATGTGCGCTCTCGCGGGACAATTGTTGCTATTGGCTTGCCGCCAGATGCGTACCTCAAGGCCCCTGTGATCAACACAGTTGTCCGCATGATCACTATCAAGGGCAGCTACGTTGGAAACCGACAGGATGGTGTCGAGGCTCTGGACTTCTTCGCTCGCGGCCTGATCAAGGCTCCGTTCAAGACGTCTCCTCTGAAGGATCTGCCGAAGATTTACGAGCTTATGGGTGCGTTGACCCCCGTATCCGATCTCATTCTCTTTGCGCGATATATCTAGATACTAATGGCTTGCAGAACAAGGCAGAATCGCCGGTCGTTATGTGCTAGAGATGCCAGAATAAGCGATGCAACGGCCACGGGCTGGAACTACAAACACAATCGTCAGATGTTTCATGTTTTATGATGTCCATGCTTGATATCTTTGTATATAGTTTTCAATCAAGATGGTACAATGATTTTGGCCTTGGTGCAATCGATTTCCCTTCCACTTTTCCTAGCCTGATACAGATAGCACATGTAACCATAGACCAAAAAGTGGATAGACTTGGAAGTATAGGTATTATGGTGGCAAAATGCGATAATTTGACTTTGTAACAAGGCTCAAACAGCCCCTCACTCGTCTTCCTTTTTTGGCCTGTCAATTTTTCTAGTCGGATTCCAGCCATAGGCCCCTTGGCACAGCTCTGCTCAAGATTTTTGCACATATAATTTAATTCTCTATACCGGTGATTTATTAGTAGCAGAAAGGATCGTTTTGGCATCCCTTCGGGCCAAGGTTGTATCCAAGGTTTCAACTTACTATCATACAGCTCTAGCACTGTCTGACCTACTGCAAGCTGTTCCAAGATGCAGGAATGAACTACAACATTAGCTTGATTTAGACTCTATTAGCTCAATGCCCAGCTGCCCAGTCTTGATCACTACCAGCAAGTGTGCGGAATATTCCGACTCTTGGACAGTGGAACGCTCTTCCTAGCTAGCCGCACAGAGACAACCTCTAGCTTGTGTATGCCTCTTTCTTGTTCCAGAGATCCTCTCAGCTCTTGATAGAAGCTCTACTCCAATCTCGCTCAGTTTTTCTGATCCTGCGCAAAAATGGTTTAATCCCCCTCATGAGTAAGAGTGCCATGTACGCTCATCCTCTAGCAATTTCAACACTTCACAATAACACGGAGCGTTGTACTTACTGAGATAACGTATTCTATAGGAATCCGGTACCTACATTACCTAAAATATGTAGATTATTATCAAGTAAAAAAAAAAAAAAGAAAGAAAGAAAGAAAGAAAGAAACCGGAACAATTGACTTCTTCGTGCAAATCTTGTAAAGTTGCATACTGCTCATCAGCATGTAGTCACTACTAAAATATTATATTTTGTTTAATTTCTTGTAATTAGAGTTTCTACATGTAGAGTTACTAGTTTCAAACACGGCAGTCGATCTATGTATTTTGCCGAACAGAGTTATGGCCGTATCGTAGTCCTTATGTCGGTCGCCTATCACCCTACATTTATCTTACTACTCCTGAGCCATCGACCTGACCATTATAACAGGCAAGCGCTCCTTAAGGGTCTATTCGTCAAGACTCTCAGCTCTAGTCCGCTTTGCAAACCTTTTTCGACGGATCTTCGTCACGAAATTTATTGGATATACTCCAACAAATCTGTAGGGGGATTGGTTTTATTACCATTTTTCATCTCCCTGTCATTATCAAGCCTCTCAGAAAGGGTTTCCTCTGCTCGCTTGCTAGCCTAGTGTCCGCTATTTGCAATCTCTATATACAAGTACCCCATAGCTTCTGGGTCTGCCGTAGGGTCGACCAGTATCCCCGCTGTCTCCATCTCTTGGCACTGAATGGGCATGGACGGCCTTGGGACCCGTCTCAGCGTGCTTTAGTCCCCGGCTCAGTACCAACTTTAAAAAGCAGACTAGTACTTACTCTGAGTTGACATGTGTAGGGATACCATGGGTCTTGCTGGAATACGAATTGCCTGATGTGGGTACGTGGGTACTGACATTTCTCCATACTCTCGCTTACAATGATCAGCCATCCCTCAATGTCGAGCAAAGCCTATCCGGGTATATGTGCACGATCCAACGCCAACGATTCAGTCTGCAACGCGCTCCTGATTCGTACTTTTGTACTATGTTCATTGCCGTCTCACCTCGAGACATGTTTCACCGCAATAACGTTTCGGGGCAATGGAATTTTCCAGATGATGGGCTAGCGGAAATGCGGGGGGCGGCCATGCGGAGCCGCACGCGTTCTGTCGTCACTGGACGACAAACGGCGGAAACTCTGGCTTAAAGTTTGATATCGAGCGTCGAAGCCTTATGTCCCACTACCAGCTGGGAGATGACCCGTCAAAGGATCTTCATTTGACTCTCCTTCAGCTATACGATCCCATGGGTCCAGAGTACATCGGTGCAGTAGACTCATTTCAGTTCCGGATGGATTGCTCGAGGGTCGTCGTACTCAGACCAACACACATTTCGAAGCAATATACGGTCAGACTCGCCGTGCCATATTACACTTGAGCTGTCAATCCGACCCAGAAGGATGGATACTGTACTGCTTTCTTCCAGATCTTGGGACTCGGAACTCCGGGATCCCCAAGGCCTCACCGGTCAGCCCTAGAATGAGTGGTGGATATTCCACGTTCCCCACAACAAGCTCCTTTTCATTGGCCATTGGGCACCCCGACTCCGCTCGACCGTGACGAACCCTGGCCAGGGGAATCTGGGTATACAGGTCATGTGCTGGAACCCCGCATGCTCCAGGCCTCATTCCCCAGATTTCGACTCCATGGCTGACAGCATCCAGACCGCACGTTTCTGGACTTCTGATACCATCTAGACAGATATTACTGTCGATATTCTCTTGTACACAGCATGGCAGATACGCGCCGACGCCAGAATCATAGCTGCGACCCCTGTCGCAAGGGCAAGCGGCGCTGTGATGCCCCGGTAGGTTGCCGATATCGGCTCCCCAGCCTCTGCACTGACAGTCACTGAGATTGTAACACAGGAAAATAGAAATGAGGCCAATGAAAATGGCTGGGTTTCGTGCTCAAATTGCAAGCGTTGGAACAAGGATTGTACCTTCAATTGGCTCTCATCCCAACGCTCCAAGGCAAAAGGGGCTGCACCCAGGGCGAGAGCGAAGAAAGCCAGGACTGCAACAACCACCAGTGAACCATCAACTTCAGCTGCAACAATTCCTACACCGGAAAGTGACAATCACGATGCGCCTCCAGTCATCAACGCTCACGACGCGCTCCCGAGCTGGACTCAGGGGCTGCTCTCCCACCCCGGCGACCTTTTCGATTTCAGCCACTCTGCTATTCCTGCGAATGCAGAAGATGCAGCCAACGTGCAGTCAGACGCACCTTTTCCGTGGGATCTAGCTATTCCCGGTGATTTCAGCATGGGCCAACAGCTCGAGAAACCACTCAGTCCGCTCAGTTTTCAAACAGTCCTTCTCCCGCCCCATAGCCCGAACACGGATGACTTCATTCGCGAGCTGGAAGAGCAGACTACGGATCCGGACTCGGTTACCGATACTAATAGTGTGCAACAGGTCGCTCAAGATGGATCGATATGGTCTGATCGGCAGTCGCCGCTACTGCCTGAGAACAGTCTGTGCATGGCCTCAGACAGCACAGCACGGCGATATGCGCGTTCCTCAATGACGAAGAATCTAATGCGCATCTACCACGATAGTATGGAGAATGCACTATCCTGCTGGCTGACAGAGCACAATTGTCCATACTCCGACCAAATCAGCTACCTGCCGCCCAAGCAGAGGGCGGAATGGGGCCCGAACTGGTCAAATAGGATGTGCATCCGGGTGTGCCGGTTAGATCGCGTATCTACCTCACTACGCGGGCGCGCCTTGAGTGCCGAAGAGGACAGAGCCGCAGCCCGAGCCCTGCATCTGGCGATCGTAGCTTTTGCGTCGCAATGGACGCAGCATGCGCAGAGGGGGGCTGGGTTATCTGTTCCTGCAGACATAGCGGCCGATGAGAGGGCCATCAGGAGGAACGCCTGGAATGAAGCACGCCATGCCTTGCAGCACACGACGGGGATTCCGTCATTTCGGGTTATATTTGCGAATATCATCTTTTCTCTCACGCAGAGTGTGCTGGATGATAATGAGCAGCAGGGTGTGGGTGCACGTCTGGACAAGCTACTCGAAAATGACGGTGCACCCGTGTTCCTGGAAACTGCAAACCGTCAGCTTTATACATTCCGGCATAAGTTTGCACGGATGCAACGCCGCGGTAAGGCTTTCAACAGGCTCCCGGGGGGATCTGTCGCATCGACATTCGCCGGTATTTTCGAGACACCGACGCCGTCGTCTGAAAGCCCACAGCGTGACCCGGTTGTGGCCAGTGAGGAGCATCGCAGTACATTAAGCCTTATGTTCTGGCTTGGGATCATGTTCGATACACTAAGCGCTGCAATGTACCAGCGACCACTCGTGGTGTCAGACGAGGATAGCCAGATATCATCGGCATCTCCATCAACGCGCGGCTCTGAAACGCCGATCAACCTAGACTGCTGGGAACCCCCAAGACAGGTCCCGAGCAATCAAGAAAAGAGCGACGTATGGGGCGACCTCTTCCTCCGCACCTCGGACTCTCTCCCAGATCACGAATCCCACACACAAATCTCTCAGCCAGCGGCTCGATGGCCCTGCACCTACGAACAGGCCGCCGCCGCTCTCTCCTCTGCAACGCCCGTCAAAGTCCTCCTCTACCGCCGCGTCACGCAGCTCCAAACCCTCCTCTATCGCGGCGCCAGCCCTGCCCGCCTTGAAGCGGCCATCCAGAGAACGCTCCATGTTTATAATCACTGGACAGCGAAGTACCAACCATTTATGCAGGACTGCGTTGCTAACCACGAGCTCCTCCCTTCGCGCATCCAGTCTTGGTACGTCATTCTAGACGGTCACTGGCATCTAGCCGCGATGTTGCTAGCGGACGTTTTGGAGAGCATCGACCGCGATTCGTACTCTGATATCAACCACATCGACCTTGTCACAAAGCTAAGGCTCGATAATGCATTAGCAGTTAGTGCCCTTGCGCGCTCTTCACTCCGAGGCCAGGAGCTAGACCCGGGCAAAGCATCTCCGATGTATCGCCATTTCCATGATTCTCTGACCGAGGTGGCATTCCTGGTAGAACCGTGGACCGTCGTTCTTATTCACTCGTTTGCCAAGGCTGCGTATATCTTGCTGGACTGTTTAGATCTGGACGGCCAAGGAAATGCACTAGCGGGGTACCTGCAGCTGCGACAAAATTGCAACTACTGCATTCGGGCGCTGCAGTTTCTGGGCAGGAAGTCGGATATGGCGGCGCTGGTTGCGAAGGATTTAGAGAGAGGTTTGAATGGGAAAGTTGGCAGCTTTTTGTAGATTACTTATACTGTTACTAACGCATTTCCCATCCTCCAAAAATGCTTTTTTAGGCGTCAATTGGACTATGCTAGGATCCGTAGAGTACTTCAATGCTCAAATAATACCTTTGGAACGTAAAAATACGAGGCTCTATCTAAAAAAAAAAAAAAAAAAAAGCACATAAATCAAAACCAGCCCAGTATGGGCATTGTCCAAAGAGCGCAACTAAAGAGGCTTGGGAACATTGTCAGATATATATAGTAGACTCAGGAGTGTGAAGCCGCACCGCTCGCACATGGTCAGACCACGAGATAACCACCAAGTACGACAGACTTCCTTTTAAACAGCGTCGACGATGTTTCGACAAAAAGATTCCCCTCTTCATCTTCCCCGCTTTCTCTACTCCACATATCATGTGTTATTTTGGGAAACACAGTAGAAGGAGCACAAGGTACCTGGCCCTCCACAATATCGACATGCCTATGATCCCTAATGCATGAATCGTATGCAATCCCCCTGGACTACAAGCTATCATCCATGGGAAGGTTGCCTGGAGTCAGGACACCCTACTGGGGCTTCAAGGTTCCCGTGCGGGAACCCCCGTCCGACGCACGTCGCTGATCACTTACCGGCGTACACCGAGTACAGTAGGCAGCAGCTCAACATGATAATCGCCATCAGCTGGGTAAAGCCCTCGGCTTGAGAATGAAACGCAAGGGGGTATGTCCTTGCCTCGGCAAAAAACTCCAGCGAGGAAGATTTCGGAGATTGTCCGCTGTACACACAGAGGCAACGATTAAGAGTCGAATGACTGGCAAGACTCTAACCCAGTTACGAGGTGCAGAATCAAAGCCACTGTTGAGGGTTTCTGGGGTTGTGCTTCTTAATCTTCCAGGTAGGGATTAGCCATTCTCTTGAGGCTTGGTATCTCCAAGCTTCGCCTAGTACTAACTATTGGCTGTTGACAAGGCCTCGCGTCGAGGGCAGTCGGCGTTTCTCCGGTCTCGCGTGGGTGTCCAGAATAAGAAATAACCACGATTTCTTTTGTGCTTGGCAGTCGATCCCTGCCGCAAGCGTCATTGGTAACCTTGAGTCCACCAATAGAGAGCGCTGATTGGACATATTTCTCCCCGACCCCCGCATGCCAGCGACGATCAGCAGGGAAGCAGCCGATCAGGTAACTGGCCGACTGGACTCTATAAATCTTGCTTTCATTCCCGCCTAATGCACATTTCTAACCCTTCCCTCGCTTGTTCTCCGACGCTTGAACCGCGAGTACCAGTGCCTGGCAAGATGCTCTTCAAGAACGCCTCCTTCCTGTTTCCCTTAGTCCTGCCCCTAGGTGCCCTGGCGTCTTCAGGCCCCGGAAACGGCACCTCGGGCTTCAAGACATTTCAACCGGGCTTCAAGGCCATTCTCGGCGAGCACCCGAAACTTGAACTTCTCCATGAAAATAGGACATATCCCTTCGCCCATGAAGCTCCAGTCTACATCCCGGATACGGGCGACCTCTTCATAGTCGGCAACTACCAGACCCCAACAGGTGGCCAAGCGATCCAAATCTCCCGCATGGTTCCCCAGAAGAAT
This sequence comes from Aspergillus quadrilineatus, assembly GCA_013305525.1. Lineage (NCBI taxonomy): Eukaryota > Fungi > Ascomycota > Eurotiomycetes > Eurotiales > Aspergillaceae > Aspergillus > Aspergillus quadrilineatus. The sequence goes on along the minus strand of JAAXYA010000052.1, from coordinate 94,532 downwards.
GGCAGCTATGTGCGCGAGATCATCCACCCCGATATTCCCATGGCCAACGGGGCTATCAACTACAATGGCGGCATTCTCTTCTGTGACCAGGGCACAAAAGAGCGTCCTTCTTCCCTGATCTTCATGAACGCGACCGCCCCCTACGAGACCAAAGTCCTGCTCGACAGCTTCTACGGCCGTCACTTTAACAGTCTTAACGACCTCGACGTGCACTCCGACGGCAGTATCTGGTTCACGGACCCGACATACGGCTACGACCAGGGCTTTAGCATGAAGCCGGACCTGCCAAACCAGGTCTACCGATTCAATCCCAAGACCGGCGATGTGCGCGTGGTGGCTGACCAGATTGGCCAACCGAATGGCATCGCCTTCTCGCCGGACGAGAATATTGTCTATGTAACCGATACCGATGCTGTTTGGGGAAACGGCGATAATGACTCCACCAGGCCTGCGACTATGTATGTCTCTTTTTCTATCATTTTTGCCTGTACGACAGGAAGGTACTAATAGCTGCAGCTACGCTTTTGACGTCGAATACTACTCCGGTTCTCCTTTCCTTGTGAACCGCCGTGTCTTTGCGTACACCGATAACGGCATCCCCGACGGTGTCAAGACGGACACCGAGGGCAACGTGTATGCCGGGTGCGGCGACGGAGTCCATGTCTGGTCTCCCGCCGGTGTGCTGCTGGGCAAGATCCAGCTTCCTGACACCTCGGCTAACCTGGCGTTTGCCAAAGCTGGCGAGATGTTTGCGCTGAACGAGTACCGGCTCTGGAAGGTTACTCTGAGCCAACATGTCCAGGGGACTATTCTCAATGAACTTTGAATGACTTGTGATATGATTGATGGGATATGGATTTAGATACTACATGTATATAATTAGTTATTTGTAGATAGGCCTTTGCTCTAACAAGGGGCGATATATGAATGAATATCATACCAAATTCACTACATCGAGAATTAAAAGTGCTCAATAGACGTTAAAGGCAGAGCAAATCATCCCGACCAAGGTTTCTGTCTCTGCCAATCAAAGGAAAACCGTACTCCGGATGATCGGCTTAAGAAAAACATTCTCGCTATCGCCACCACAATATCATCCCTTATAGTTATCATGTTTCCCCTGTACGCGCCCTCTCAGTTCAACTGATCCTGAGGGACCCACAATAATCCACTCCCAGGAAGCACAGGACATAGTACTCCGTGATATCCCAATGTCGACCAAGTGTATAGTAAACACCGCGCCCAGAGAGTTCAGCTAAGCGCCCACAACTGCTAGTGGAGCGGATGCTACCAAAGAGCCTTCTTGGTTGCTGGGATACCGCTTTTCCCATGGGGATTTAGCTGCCCTCAACAGTTAGTTAGGAGGGGAGAACGGGTACGCTGGAAATGCCGCAGTGGTAACCGAGCGTTAGTTCAAACAGTACCAAAAAATGGCGAAGGGTTAGTCTAGGCATAGCAACTTTTGTTAATCATACTGATGGGCTGGTGTTTGCGCATCTCATATTGACGCATAAAAAATAGAAATAAAAATAAATTTTTCGAGCGCACCTAAAGTGCAAAAACAATGACATACCACTCTGGCCAAGAGACCCCGGCTACACATACAGCGCCGCGCTGCGTCAGAAAACCGGCCAGTGTCCCGGTTCGATTGGTCGAGAGGAGCTTGGGGTTCGAAGTCGTCAGGTCACGAGCGGCCTGCATGTTGAAGACAATAATGGGACATCACGAAAGACCCGATTTACCCATGCCGGATACTGTAGTATTCTACATCTATAGTGTAGGTATCCAGGAGGAAGACCCGGAGACAGAACCTACTATTATGATCTTACTCAGCTGGTATGTCGAATTAAGCGTCCTTGGAGAGGTCCCAGAGCTTTTATTCCTGATATTTGGGGTCTCATTTCTGGTTTGGGCGCCTCTCTGGAGCTGGGAGGCTCATGGCTTCACTGAAGAATCAGGCGGCCCCGAGACGCACGATGGGGGATGTCCGTCTCCACAGTTCTCCTGCTTCGATCGTCAGGACGCATTCCCTATAGTAGTGTCTCATCAGCACCAATTTATCATTCAGTTTCCACAATGGCCCACTCAAATTCGTCTCCGACGAGCCGAACATGCACGTGGCCATCATGACCTTCAAAATGTTTGACGTTTAAGAAATATGCGAGTCCTCTGAGATGGAACGAGCTCCTACCTATGCGCAGGACATATCGACCTGCTGCTGAACGCCCAGAAGCCGGCCAAATACCTCAATGCCAACAGCCCAGGCCGCAAGATCTCGAGGAACTCTGAAGCTCGTTGCTCTCTAGGCCTCTGAGCCCCGATGCTGAACCCGTTGAAACACGGAGATATTGCGCATATCCAACAGCTTGAAATTTAACCAGAATTTAAACATAATGTTATGACTAGACACATATTCACCGCACTCGTGCACCGCTGCAATATTCCCATGCAACCTTTACATGCCGCGGATATGGGGTTTAATGCCCCAGGGAAGAATCAGGTGCCTCTTCCCCAACGACACGCTACTGAAGGAATGCTTCGTGTTCTTTATCGGACATGCTGACTCTGATCGGATCCCCGCGTCTAGGTACTCGAGAACAGGGCTAGCGCAGTCCCACAGTGAGCGAGGAATACTTTATTTAGAGGGCGCAATATATCCTCTTCCTCATCCAAATATCCTTTATGTATACCAAAAAAAAGAAATGAATGTAACAAAACATATTTATCTTAGGTTTGAACTTTATTAAACAACAGATAATTCTCTTCTAGGAGAATTGTTGTCGTGCCACTTGACTTTTGAGACTTAATAGTATAATTCCTACTTTTCACATTTGTACTTCTCACATTTGTACTTAATAGCCAACATAGCTGAAGGGCGTTATGTGATCCCGACATCTCATACTGAGAAACTCATTGGCAGCGTCGGGTTAGTCGCAAAGTAGGTCATCCCCAGCCCAACGCAGCAGATTTAGTCAACTTGTATGCGATATGCCTCATTACGCCTTTTATAATAAAACATAGAGCGATAAAAGCCCAGCCACTCGAAAGATTCATCCGCGCGAATAACGGAAATACGATTTCACTTGCCTCTAGATGTGCCATCACTTGACTCGAGGGAAAGGTATATGACAGGTAAGACCTAACTCTAAGAGGATAAATTTGTTTATTGCGGAGTGATAGAATACCCTTACAGCAGCAGGAATAGACCTCTGTCACTTTCACAGCGGTTAGTCGTGTCTCATAATACTTGAGCTCTAAGCCCCAAGCCTACTGATATGCCGGCGCCTGGGCAGGCTAACTGACTGCTCGGTAGTTCCTAACAGCCCTTAATCAGGAGTGGTAGATCATAAAAAAAAGAAACAATTCCTGGAATATATTTTCTGTAGCTGTTAGCCTGGAGCAGCAGACCTTGGCGCTTCAGCCCTTCCGTTCAATAACGGCCCTTGGCAGTACAATACTGCAACAAACCCAACAAAAATATGTCTGCCTGGAAAGCTCACCCGCATCACAATAGGGCTGAAAACAAGCTAGTGAGATTGATGACGGACCCTGGCCATTCCAGGGTTTTCAGGTGTCGAACCGTCTCCACTAAATATGGACCCTCAACTCTGGGCGTACGTCAGGCCGCCATCCCCGGGGCATTGCATCTTATATGAAAACGGCCAGTCGTCGATTTCTACCACTATACAGATCAAACAAGAAATAAAAGGCACAGAATGGACCAGACGTACAAACCCACGCCTTCGGCACCCGTTATCCGCCTCATGGTCCTCGAGACCGACAAGCCTCATCCAGACACACACTCCGAGCGCGGCACCTTCGGCAAGATCGTTCACGAGCATTTTGCTACCGCCGGGCGCGCCCACAAGCCACCGGTAGGAGTCGAGACAGATCAGGTCTTCGTTGTATCCGAGCAAGGCGGCCGGATTCCAAGTCTGGAAGAGTTTGACGGCTTCGACGGGCTGCTCATCACGGGAAGCCTGTACGACGCTCACGGTGATAACGAGTGGATCCTGCAGCTGCTGGAACTTCTCAAAACCCTCTGGGTCAAACGAGCAGATTTTCGCTTTTTGGGCGTCTGCTTTGGCCACCAGCTCCTTGCACGTCTGTTGGGAGGTTCGATTGGGCCGGCGCCGTCTCAGGACTGGGAGCTCGGGCACTGTCGCATCGCGCTCACGCCTGTTGGGCAGCGTCTCTTCCGCACGCGCGGGGATGATAACCACGTCTACTTGCACCAGATGCACCAGGATCAAGTAACGATCGCGCCAACCGCGGCGTCTGCAGGACCAGACATGCTGCCGCAGGATACAGAGATTACAGTCTGGGGCCACACTGACCATACGCCTGTTCAGGGGCTCTATATCCCAAACCGTCTATTCACCACACAGGCGCATCTCGCATTTGACGAGGATATGGTCAAGCGGCAGATCCAGATTCGGGTGGAGAAGGGCGCGATCTCTGATCTCGAACATGCGGATCGGGCTGCTGAGACGGCTGATCTGGAGCATGACGGGGTTGAGGTTGCAAAGGCTATTCTCAGGTTATTTATGGATGATGAGGAGGGACAGTGAAGGGATGTGTATGTGAACAGACGTGCTCGCGAAAGGGCAGGCAAAAATTCTTGATACTCTTTTACAACAATATATCAAATCATATCACAATAATACAACTCATTCCTGATGGTTTACCAGCACCACCAAACAGTGCATTACCAGCTGAAGAGCAAGGATAAACAGCGCAGGTGTATTATAGACCTAACCTATGCAAAAGCTTCGCTTTTTACTAGCAAAGCAAGATTTCTCTTAACCAAGATCAACAAATAACCACAATTACCACTCATTTTCAGACATCATACAGCGAACAATTACTGTTGTCTTTCCTATAGCATGAAACAGGTATTCTACATGATAGAATCCCCCCAGTCCTAGAAATCTGAATCTCAAGCCGAAACCCATATTTCAACCTCTGCCGTGCCTGTCATGACAACCATCTATGCCAGGATGGCTGTATATGTCTTGTTTTAAAGGCATACATGAAAGTGGACTGCGGAGAATGAGCATATTCCTACTCATCCAGCTGAAAACCCTCCTGCTAAATGATCATATTTTTATCAATCGCCATATCCTGTTTTACTTTCGCGCGGCAATTGATCTTGCTACAAGACAAGCGTAAGCCCTTTTCTGCAGAAACAGCAGTGCTCACAAGTACCTGCCCGATTGGGGGAGGGAAACTATCGAACGCCTTTGCGAAAGAATTGTCCGCCAGATTGCTCAGGGAGCTGGAAGAAGCGACATGTAACCCTAGCCCAGAAAGCTGAAGATTCCATGACAGCCCCCTTGCTCACGGATTCCCTCAACTCCACAATCCTAGGCTCTGACCCCGCGCGAGCCTGGACAAGTCCATGGCAGAAGCATCCTGAAGACGTGCAAGGAGCCAAAAATGTATATTTAACATTCCAGCATAAACTTTTTGGCATTTCGAATCGTTGTTATCACATGGCCTGTCGCTCGCTGCTCGAAGAATACCCCCAGCATGCCATGACAGAGTCGGCAGCAAACACCACTTGGGCAAGTTAGAATACAGGAAACTTTCCTCCGTGAACCAGCATCTAGAGGACTTTGAAATCTGCAATGATAGCGTATAAACCGTTGACATCCAGCAGTCAAGGGGTTGGCTTTTCTTATACGCAATTTTCAAGGATAGGGTATAGTTGGTGATAGGTGGTGGCATTAGTCGCACTTAATGTACGATACTTCGTAGATGTGCCGGACCAGCGTCCAACAGCATATACTCAATTCTCTTCAGTGTATATGGTTGGCGGATCAATGATAGCCAAATTACAACTAAGCTCTCTAATATTTAGTAGCCCAAAACTCGAACCACTCACGGAGAAGGATTCAATTGCAAATGATATCCAGCCAGATGACCATATCTATACATCCGGGCCTAGAACCACCCCGTGTCGTCAGTGTGGCTGAATCTATTGCTTTTAAATTGTTTGCCCCTGTGCGCTTCCTCTGTTTCACTACTACCGGTTGGAATAAAAATGAACATGAACCTATTGGTATCGCTAATATTGATCATAAGCTCAACTTGCATACAACATGACCGTGAGAAACTCGCTATCGCTTCCCACCTGCTCTTCTAAACTCCTCCAAGTCTGCATCCGTCCAGGTCTCTTCAAGGCCCTCGCCGTCCTTGAGCGAAGGAGGATTAAACCGCGCAAATTTGTTAGATTGTGTGTCTGCGGGCTGCCCTTCAGCGGTGGCTCTATTGTAATCGCTCTCATCCACGTTCGTATGGCGAGCTGCTGGGCCACGCTCAACCTCATCCAGATGTGCTCTTCTGTCAAGCGCGTACCCGTCTTTCTGAGACTCGAAGGTATCCCAAGCGGGGCTGAATAATTGCATGCAGTTAGTAAAAGGACTCTGCAGGCTGGAGTAGTGCATACAAGCCGAAGGAGCCTTCTTTCGTGTCCTCTGCTGGGTTGTTGGTGGACATGGTAAGTGCTTTGGAGTCAGGTCTGATTGAGTTTCTGGGATTTCTCTAGGTGAGCCGTAGTTAGGGCCGGTCCGACCCTGGATGCGTGGGGTTGTATTAAGCATTCCTGAGTGGCAACAGCAGGTGTTGACGTCAGCGGAACACAAAAAACACGGTTTCTAATGAGACCCGTCCCAGATAATTCTTGGATAGTAATACGGAACGAATATAGTTCTAGAATATATCCAGTATTGTCTAGTTTCTTCTTGTCAATAATGGTGGTAGTACACTACCTACTTGTACTAGCTTTCGGATAGCTTGGTTCATCCAAGCTGTAAGGCCGCCGTTCGGCTAACCTACGCGTGTCGCATCAAGGAGGAAATAGTCATATAGTACAAGATGTCTATAATTAGAATTCAAGGGCTATCCTTGATTATCATCCCGCCCAAGCCCTAGCGCACTCGGATTAATGGTCTGGTTTCCAGTTGTGCCTCCCTCAACCTGCTCATCCAAGTATGAACCCAATGCAGGGCTCGCGTCCATTGCAGCATCTGCCTCGGCCTCCAAATCGCCCTCGTCCTCCTCCAGATAAGGCCCTTGATATCTTGAGCCCTGCTCTGCCCTCGTTGTCATAGCGGTATCCGGGACAGATGTATTGTACCAGCCTCCATCACTCTGGAAAGTCGCATTGGCCTCGTCGAAGCTGAAACAATGGAAGTATGGATTCGCCAGTCAGTCTGAGCCAAGTACTTATGGTTGGGTGGTTTTATTGCTAAGCGATCACATACAAATGTTTATCGGCGCTCAGGGAACCGGGAGATTCTGTACTAGTAACTGGATTTCGGTTTGACATTTTTTGTGTGTATGATTCGATAGCCGTTGCTTTACGGTGTTTGCTTTGAAGGCAGACGACTGAGTTCATTTAATATTAGAGTGACTGACGCAAAAAATACGTAACCGCGATAACCGTCGAGACTGGCTCGCATAGTTATTAGTGTAGCTTGGCGGCTAACGAGTGACTTTGTTGGGTGTATCTGCACTTATATGAAGCAGCTTTTTTTTTTTCTTTTTTTGAATATGTTCCTGACTTCAGGGCGGTAACAAGGCAACTACTTGCCAAATATATCGTTAGTATATACCGCAGGTTCCAACAGCGGAGTGTCTGTTACTTGCAAGTTACCTTATGCAAGCCCTCTCTATAGCAAAACTTGGACAGTGTACAGCAACAAAGCATGATTATGGTGATAATAATAATAATAACTCACCAGCTAAGCGGCAGAACTAGGGTATTTTACTATAAAGAAAATCCGCTCTGCTCAAAAGATATTGTGGCCAACTGCGAGGTCTTTGGCCGATTTAACCCTTCATATTTCAATGCCCCCTCGTCGAAATGATAAGGTATTGGATGGTGTCATGGTTTCTAGCAGCAAGGCAGCAGCTTTGATGTGTATATCAACTAATATCAATTGCAATTGGAATAACCTCATGAACAACCCTCCAAACACCAGTTACGGGGTCGATTATATTCCGCGAGTACTGCAGGAACGGCTGATTAGGACTCACATTCCACTTTGCGACGTCTTCCTCATTTGTCTCAGGAGGAATCCCGTTTCGCGGAAGAAAGATCCCGTATGGTTTTATCCGTGCTTCTTCGGGTATTATCAGGTTGGCTGGGGTCGGAGGTGGACTTGAAGAGCTCGATACTGATCTGCTTGTGCTGTTTATTGAGACCCTACCGCTGTTACATGGGCTGCCGAGGGAAATCATCGAAGGACTCTGAGCGAGTGCTTTCGGGGCGATAGTAGCGGCACCCGCGGCCATGCCTATATCTATTTCCATAGACACAGCCATAGACTTAGCAAACGTCTCCTCAACATCCACAACTACCTGGGCAAAATTAACACCAAAAGCCCTCGCATAAAAGCCCTGCACTTGCGGCGCCCGCTTTAGCAGTGTTATTGCTTCCCGTCTCGTCAAGGGCTCTGCACATCTCAAAACAGCAAACCAGAGCGGAAACCCGACGCCAATGTCGAATGTGAAGGGTGGCTGAGTCCCGTCTGGGCGGTTTGATGCGTCGAGTGCGATGCGTGACTGCTCGACTATTGTTTGAAAATTTGACAGACAGGTATCTGTTGTAGTCTTGAAGCGGGAGACGCAAGTGGTTATTATAATGTAGAGCATTTCGTGGTGGGTGTAAAGGAGGGCGATTGTTTTGGTTTGCTGGGGTGATAGCGGCGTTTCTTGATGACGTAGAGAAGTGGTTAGGGCAATAAATGCTTCATGCCAGGTCCGCAATCTCGACAATATTGCCATCTGCTGCGAGATCATATGGTCGGGGACATTGTACTCGTTTGTGGTATCGTGGTGCTTTTCGCACGCTTCCTGGAATAACTGTGTCTCAGCCATGAGAACAAATATTGCCTCGCGGGCGGCCTTGAGCGAGGGAAAGGCGAAACCTGGCATCAAGAGCCGATCTGTACCTCGCAACAAGACATTGACTGCTGCCTTGGACTCGGAATTGGCTAGTACGCTCAGACGCGCAAAGATCGGAACGATCGTCTCCTCCAACAATGAACCCTTGGTTGCCGGAACATTACCGCTGGCTATTTGTTCACGGAGCGCCAGAACCAGCTGCATTCCCTGGGAATATAGCCTGAGTGCCTCCTGCGTGCCACCCTGCAGTGCCTCGATGCAGATAAACAAGACACAACTAATCAAGCCCACGAAGACGTCTGCACCGCCGCGCTCGATCTGCTGCCGAACAGCAGAGACAGAACGCGAGTACCACCCTAACGCGTCTCGGTACTTGTGAACAGGGTTAGAGGGTTTATAGCTCTCGAATAATGAGCTAATAGAGATAATGGCGTCCCAGACAGCTGGCTCGCTATGGCATATACGCGGGACGATGGTACTCCAGAATTCGGCGTCCAGGCCGCCAAGGATTGGTGCGGCATGTTGGGAGTAGTACGCAAATGCGCGGCGCTCTCGCCATGCTCTCGTTGAAGTTGGTGATGGAGATCGTGCCAACGTGGTCTCGATGGCGCTAGTGGTTGCGGACGATGCAGACGAGAATGTCCCGTATGTTGTGCCCGCGTACTCGCAGTGCCGGCCTGTGCTGGTGCAGCGGAGGCAAAACGGTTTCTCTTCTCCGCATTTGACTCGTCGGGCTCTAGATGCAGTCAGTTTTTCACCTTCTTGGTTTTTGAGGTAAGACGCACTTGCAGGTTTTGCACCCCCGCCTGGACTTCAGCGGCCCGTACCCGACGGGGCTTCTCGCGCTCGCGGGGGCTTTGATCGTCATGCCGATCGATGTTTTGTGAGTGCCATCCCAGGTTCCGACGAGAACGGAGCTTAAGACGTATAAATGCGGCTTGACGGTGACTGATGAAGAGTTCAGACAGGTGTATGATTCAGGGGCGCTGATCGGGATCGGTGAAGCTTAGCCTGTTTTGTCATCCTCAGGCACCAATTTTCTCGAATTCTGCTATTGTGGCAGGGCAGGGTCACTAACTGGCAACGGCCAGACTCCTACTCACTTGTCCTGCGCATCAATCCTATTCGACTAAAACGCTTATTGAGACCTCGATCCGCCACCTGGCCCAAGGATTTTGTTGTCCCACATACCGAGTTAGCTAGGGCGCAGAATCTGCAAGAATAGCTCGCGCTGCATATCGGTGATTCACATCCAGTACATCCATCATTGACCTGTTCACTTAGAGCTATAATGGATCAGGAATCAGCAGTTTTGGGATGATGTTATTCGCGAAGGTTACGCTGCTTGAGGACGAGGCGATGTATTAGCGTCCTTCTGAAGCGAATGTAGAATCTACGTATCAATGGACTGCGAAGGTTTGCCATTCCCTTGCATTATCTGCGATTGAAGTAAGGAATCTGTAGAGCTGATGCAAGCGCTATTTCCCGATATACACTCAGTCTATGAATTTGAAGAAGTCGTTGGAGGAACGTGGCTTTGACGTTTGTCCCGTCAGAGAATCATGGTACACCTTACTGGCATAACAGCGTAACGCAGAACGGCTTCTGAGTGGTACAGAAAAAAGTAACAGACGACTAAGCTACAGTGACAGGCGCTGAGGTCCACACATCCGCTAGAGAGAGACTGGACATTTTAGCTGATCTGGTTTCATTGGACGGCGCTCATTTGGTACGTAGATGCAGATGCAGCATGTATAAAGGGAGTATACTCCGTCGATGTTCAGACAACCGAACATGATTAGCAATACTGTTATGTTAACAGCCGTAGCCTATCGAATCTCTCCCTAACGCCCACTACATTAGGAGCAGGTCAAGAATCTACATCCTGCCGCGAAGGGCTAATCATTCAATGGTACAGCTCAACCAGCCAGCGGTCTTTTGTCGGCGTTGCTGGTTACTGTACCTTGTTAGCCGCTAGGTACTTCTGAGATCTGGGGCAACCCTCGCCATCCGCCGGGTTCTCAGAGTCTCATTGTTTGCGTTCACGCTTGCCTCAAGGTCCTGAGAGTCTAAGGTTGAAAGTATACATGCGGGCTTTGCCAATCACCAGGGCTATTGATCTACGACTGCGGGAACTCGCTTGCTTGTGGGAATTCCATCGTCTTCCTATTTGAACCTAGCCATGACACTCATTTATCACGGCTTTTAATGCTCTTTGACTTGTTCAGTGTCTTATTCTTAGACCTAATTTATTTTTGTTTTTCTCATTTTTCAATCTTTTTTCCCTTATATTTATTTATTATTCGTTTTTATTGCGGCAGGAACACAAGGTTAGCCGTCCGTCTGGTTCGAAGTGACGCGGGATTGATATCGACCTCTACCAGGAAGGCGACAGTTCTCGGCGCCTATGCAGTTCAGCTCAACGACCGTCTCGGCTGCATCGCGGTCTCTTCAGCACCGTAGTGCGGCCGTCCGTGATCGGTGTCAACCTCACAATACAAAACCCAGAGCCTCAACCGTGCCATTTGCCGAGCGTCCCTATCAAGCCGGCACCTTCCACTGGCCCGGCCCCGATCCAGTCTGGAGAATTTCCGGCTCATCCCGATGCTCGGACGGCTTTGAGTAAGATGCACGATGGGGGGACCTACTCCAATCGCCCCGAGCCCTTGGCGCCAACCTTAGGGCTTGGCGTTGACTCACAGATCCAGGCGGCGAAGCTGTGCTCAGTCTCGAGCACTTTCCTTTGTCTCAGCCCTGGACGATCATGCAGCCACAGTCAAATTTTGAAAACGACCGTCTCAGCGGTTGGCCGTCTTGGGAAGCTCGATGATAGCGGCGGCATGTACCTGAGCCGCGAAGACGGCAGGATGGTGGCCGGTGTGTGGCATAAGGAATCCCCTAGTCCTTTCCCGAACATGGCCCAATCCGTATTGGCCAGATCTCAGCCACGGCGCACTTGGCCCGCAGCCACCGTTGTCACTGGCTCGAATCAAAGACTTTTGACGTAGGCCGGGGACATGACTGGGTCCCGCGGGGGTTGGCGCCTGCCCCGGCATCTGGTAACGTTAGTATCCTGCGGCTATAGCCAACTCAAGAGGTCAGCACGGCACACCATCCGTCATTTGCGAAGGATCCATTGGCAAGATGTCTTACTTGACATGGGGGTCGCAAATACTTTTGCTCCTGCGCCCGACCAAGCCGTGTAACCAACCAAGGCAGAAGGCGTAACAAGCCTCCCAAAAGGAACTCTGCCCCGGCTCGTCTGGATAAATGCAACAGCGATATCTGTTAGCTCGCTCCTCTGGTGGGCCGCCAAGGGCGTTTCTTGACCTCTCGGCCTCGAGCGTCTTTGTTAACGATTATTACTCAGAGTAGGTCTCAACTCCAGTGGCAGAGAGGCCGCCAAGGGAACGTGGCCCCCATCCCCGCTAGGCCTCCCCCGGTCTCTTGGCCTCCCCCAGGTTGTGCTCTGCCTCGGATTGCCTTTTCTGTCCTTCCGGGAGCTTTAATCCTGAGCTATATATGCGCCTGGTCGCCAAATTTTTGTGGTCTTCCTCAAGCTCTTTCTCAATGTTGACCGTCGTTTGAACGTCAAGCGTCGCCATGTTCGGAAAGAAGTACTTCGGCTTTAGGGGCAGGTCCCTCAACCTAGCCATCAGCTCGCTGGGTAGTCTTGATTTCTTGTCGGTCTTTGTATACCTTCCTGTGCGACTGTGGCTAATGGTGACAGGCTTTTCGGTTATGACCAAGGCGTCACAGGCGGTCTGCTCGAGCTGCCATCCTTCTACAAGTACTTCCCGGAAATCACTGCAGACATGTGCCCGGAAGACGAAAACCTCAGCTCCTGCAGGTCGCAGCGTAGCACCAACCAGGGCATCGCTGTCGCCGCATACAACCTCGGCTGCTTTCTCGGAGCTATCTTAACCGTGTTCATCGGTAACGCAATCGGCCGTCGCAGGACCATTTTCTGCGGCTGCGTGACTATGACTACTGGCGCCATCTTGCAATGCACTGCTTACAGCCTCCCTCACTGGATCGTTGGACGAATCGTGACTGGAATCGGTAACGGCATGAACACCAGTACGGTTCCTACCTGGCAGTCAGAGTCTGCGAAAGCGCACGATCGTGGTAAACTGGTGATGATCGAGGGTATGTTGATCACCGGCGGAATTTGTCTCAGCTACTGGATCAACTATGGTACGTCGATTTTCTTTCTGGTCTGTTTTGTACTGGCGCGCAGTAATCACTGACGCTCCCTTGCAGGTTTCGCCTTCCTTCCCGACCACGAGGTCTCATGGCGCTTCCCAATCGCCTTTCAGATCATTTTCGCCGTGACTATCTTCATCTCAATTATGAACCTCCCCGAGTCCCCTCGTTGGCTGGTCATGAAAGGTCGCGACGACGAAGCGGTTGAGATTCTTGAACTCCTGAACGAGAAGCCGCGCGACGACCCTTACATCCAGAACGAACTGCTGTCAATCAAGGAAACTGTGATGGAAATGAACAAGGGATCGTTCCGCAGCCTGTTCAAGATGAGCGAGTATCGTGAATTCCACCGTGTCGCGCTCGCCTACGTCAATCAGATGTTCCAGCAGATTTCCGGCATCAACCTCATCACTTATTATGTGAGCACATGTTCTGCCTATGTTCTGCCTCGAAGCGCGTTCATTGCTGATCTGTTTAGGCTCCCAATATCTACACGGACATTGGTCTCGGTGGCGGTAACACCGCGAAGCTCATGGCCGCCGCCAACGGCACCGAGTACCTCCTCGCCGCGTTCATTCCCATCTTCATTATTGAGAAAGTCGGCCGTCGCCCGCTGATGCTCTTCGGCGTACGTTCCCTCCTATTCACTTCTTTGCTAGAATCTGACAAAGCCAGGCCGCTGGAATGTCTATCTCCATGGCCATTCTCGCGGGCACACACTACCGCCGCGAAACCTACGACGACACCAAGGCCGGTGTGGCCCAGGCAGTCTTCCTCTTCGTTTTCAACACCTTCTTCGCCATCGGTTGGCTTGGCATGACCTGGCTGTATCCCGCCGAGATCGTCCCGCTCCGTATCCGTGCGCCTACCAATGCGCTGTCAACTTCGGCGAACTGGATCTTCAACTTCATGGTGGTCATGATCACTCCTGTTGCCTTTGAGAACATCAAACATAACACGTACACAATCTTTGCGGTCATGTGAGCTTCCCCCTTCTTTAGTCCAGCTGGCTCTTGTACCAGGGCACGTGCTAATATCATCTTCAGTAATGCTTTTATGTTCCCTGTCGTCTACTTCTGCTTCCCCGAGACCCGTTACCGTTCGCTCGAAGAGATGGACACAATCTTCAAAAAGTCGGACGGGGTCTGGAGCGCTGTGCAGCATTCTATCAAGGAGCCGTACCGCTATGATAAGCACGGTCAGCTTAAGCCTGAGTACCTCGAGGAGGCGATCAGGCGAGAGAGTGTGCGTCATGTGGAGGGCAAGTTCGAGAGTGAGGACAGCACCAACGAGAGTCAGGAGGCGAAGGGGACGGAGATGAGACTGGAGTAAATCATTCAGAGTAATGGGGAGTGCCGAGATAACCGGGGGTGATTTGAGGATGGTAGGATTTATACCCGTCGTGTGAGGTTTTGTTCAGCCTACACGATATCGATTTGTTTACGATTTGGTGGATTAGATGGATGGTCCTATAATGTATCATGCTGTTGATAACTGCAGCAAAGCTCTAGAGGGGTTTATTCCAATGATTAGATACCTAACTCGTTGAGCTCTCAGTTGATTTCTGCACCTGCACTCCACCAAGTATCCTCTCTCATTTTCACTAGCAATGGCATCTCAGTATATTTACTGCATATCATACCCCGTTTAAGAGAACAAGTCCCGCAGCGCCACAGCTTCCCTGCGCCTGACAGCCGGTGACACGCATTAAATCTCCGAGCCACGAGGCGTGGACCTGTTGATCTTAGCGGCTCTCTTGTCAATCACATCCCATCCACATTGTAAATGTGGCTCAAGTACATAGCCATCGCCATCTCCAGAATACACAATGTTACAATCACAAACCCAGGCGCAGAACGGGTTTTCAGACCGCACGAGATCTATTCTGACGTCACATTTCGAATTTCCTGCCGAGAAATAGATTACAATCTCGGCCCAGTGTGCCCCGAGCTCTGAGCTTTGATCCCTCGGCATTATGTGCGGCGCACGGCGCACGGATGTTAATTCTTTTGACTTTTCTCTTTATATTACTAGCCGGCCTCTTCATCTAACGAATTCATTTACATAAATTATTCCGCAGATCGGCGGCGCAGGTAAGCACTTTGGGGGCCGATGTGGCTTTCATGGTCTGGCCTTGCCGTATTTTAAGAGCTGCATGTCTACAGCTGGCTTGTGACGGGGTGCCGCCAAAGGAAAGGGGATCGGACAGTTTAAGGCGCACAATATTCTGCCTAGATGCGGCAGATACCGGCGCGAATCAAGAGCCAGACAGATTGGGCTGCGGAAAAGTCCGGGGTTCTGTTCGGGGGCCCCATGGCACCATCCTCTCGTTCCTAGGCAATGGCACCCCACGATGTCAACCCGTCACTCTGGTACCGAGCCCTTCCCTCCTCCATCAATCCCAAACGTTACGTTCCCAGACGACTCTTTAAGACTCCCTCGGGGAATTAACCGCTTAAGACAAGGGATTACATGTGACCAACCCGATTCTTATTTTTGTGACTGTTGAGGACTCGATCCTTCGTAATCGGCCTCTAATGAGAAAACAGAATGGCCGCCCATATACTCCATACTTAGAGCATACGCCCTACAAAAGCTCTCACTATCAGTCTGATTGGTTACTACTAAGGTTACCCCGAACTACGGCAGGATCACGCCCATGTCTGTGGCTGGCTCGGGTTTCCTTTTACAGCGAACCCGCTGAGACATCCTAGTCGCCAAGAAGGGCGGGCGATTTGGGGCGGCTTGGCGGGCTCGGGGGTGTGGAAGGGCTTCTGACTCTGTGGGCTCGCTAAGAGTTGGGAACGTGATCAACTGGTCAGGACATCTCAATAACTGCTTGAGACTTGACGTCTTTGTTGGGTCTGTCTTCGGGTAATCGCGAAGGGTGAATGGCTCGCCAGAGCTGCGAGGGCTGTACTTTGTACGTAAGTATTTTTCTTGTATGGAGACTCACTTTACAAGCAGATGTGAGGTCTTAATCGAATTGGCTGTAGTTTTTGCGCTCCATTTCTCAAGTTATGTAGACATGCGGCAAACAATGATACCTAGCGATCCAGGCGTTGCTGCGGACAATGTATACTTTGCATAGACACAATTGGCGTGTATCGCATTCTCATTTCTAGAGGTTTGAAGTGTGGTCATAGGAGTCTATATAGGTTTTACCTGCCTGTCAGGGTACCGAACGGCAGGGTCCAGATGACGGATATGACAACCCGGAGGCATCAGGCTGCCGAAGACCAACACTTGCCGACGGCGGCAGATGCAGGTAGCGAGCATCGGGCCGTCTTAAAGTACAGTCTCGAGGAAGCATAAAGACACTTCATTGAGAGTTTTCACGAAGGCACATGTTGAGGCCACAGACAGGTCTCGCTCGTTCTTAGGATACGCCTACGTAACGCAATATAGTCTTGACTGAGGGAGTTTTCCGCGCCAAATCTGAGGAGCAGCCACCGAGCAGTATACTTTCATTGCTGGTCATGACAACCTATCTTGAGACTACTGGAGTATCACAGGCTATTTTAGCGTACATCAGGCTAGGTCAACTACACAGAGGCTTTACAAGAATATTGGTGGTTTCAAGAGGCGTTAAGGAATGAACCAAGCGGCAGAACTCTAATATCAAAGGCTATGGTGGAGGAGGCAAGCATGAGTTCGACCGGCCTGCACATTGCAACACCAAGACGCCTAAGTGCCAAGCAACCGGATTTTAGAGTCTAAATTCTGCAATACTAGTCTATTTCATAAGATACAGTGCGGGATGATGGGACCTTGGATGAACAGGTCCTCTAATAATACAAAAATGGCGAGAAGACGATTGTCACGGCGGGAACACAGTGGGGAGTTGCGCCGTGCCGGCAGAACTGGCTGCCTGATCATGCTAGAGGCGACTCACGACGTTCTTCATCTAAACCAGAAAGCAATTCGTAACGTGATATGCTGGGAATGCAGTCCCGCATAATGGAGTAGTAGTCTGCCTCCTATCCGGTGTGTACAAGACGAGATCTGCCGTGATCTCGTTGGCCCATATGGGATCTGCCTTTCCACGTATCAGGCCCGAGTTGACAGCTGGCATTGGGATAGTCGTGTCTACCACGGCCCATGTACGACTTTGGCACGTCGTGGTCAGTAAGCCGAGCTCAACCGCCAGCGGCGTTATCCAGTATGACCATGGTGAAACTCACCGTCCCAGGACCGTTCCAGCGTATCTCGCTCAATAAGCTAATTCATGCCATCTCAAGCACGTGTCTGAGCTCGAGGGTGAACGCGTCGCGGTGCGACGCCAAATCATTTAAATTATCTAGAATGCCCTCTGAAAGGTAGGACAACGCATGATCTCCGAATATCCGTAATCCCTTCGATCAAGGCAGAGCTGGGTCTTTTGACTCCTATTACTGGCGTTAGAGGATAAACCTGGGCTGTTCAGCATACCATCAGAACCTGCTGAAACGTCGCCCCCGCCTTTGACAGATGAGCACTGTTTCACTATGGTCGAATTCCCTCGGGGCAACTCAGCCAAAGTTATTCCCTCTGAGATATTATCGCAAAGAACCAGGTGCTCTGTGTTTATCGAGTGGGCTGGAATCGCGCTTGTTATTCGAGGATTCGGGGCTTCTGCGATCCTCGCCAAAAGCAATAAGTGACAGGGATATGCTGCCCACGCTGCCCATGCTGGCCGCAGGACGCAGGACGCGCCATAGAGATTTTTCATCAGACAACAGCTTAACAGCCGACAGTAATCTCTGGCCCGGAACCGCTAAAAATAGCTGCGGCACTTCTGGCAAGTATGAGCACGATACCTCAGTTTTGATCCCATCGCCATTGCTACAAAAGCTCAGGACACCACTGTCGAAGAAAGTAACATAATGCAAGGAAAATGCAGGGAGCCAGAACCCCACTAGGTTCTCTCTGTAGACGATGCTGAGCTCATAGAGATTAGCAGAATCTCGAAATGGAACGATTGACCAGATGGGTGACTATTCTCCTGGGATAAACTTGAAACCTGCTATGTTCTCTGAAGAAGTGGACATCAACCACCGACGCTGCAGCAAAACTGAGATAATAGGAATTTCAGGTGAAGCGACAGGTGCATCTTCCCATACCAGACGTTCAGGTTCCCGTTTTCATCTTCTCAATGGATGCGAAGAACGTCGTCCAGCTTTTCCCGCCGCCCAGCACCAGACTGCTTTCATCACCACGCGTCGCGGAGCGCGCTTCAGCGGCAATGGGTCCTCGAGATTCTTTCAGGACGGTTAATCAAACCATTTATCACGGTCCTTGAGCTGATGAGCTCCGGGAACATAATCATCTCCGTACAGAAACCGGCTCTCTAAATCAATTTGAAATAAGAGATTTATTCTCTTTCTATTATAAAACGTATATAAGAAATCAATTCTTGCAAAGTCTCTTTTCGCTGAAGGGAAATGACCTAGTCAATATCGAAGACTCGTTAGGCGTACGGCAGAAAGGGCCCGTACGAGATCACAGAATGGTCCTTGACGCAGGCTCGAACAGGTCATGTTGATATGCCTTGGTTTTGTCACCTGGATATTAGCAACCAAATATGGCCATCGCCGCTATTCGTAAGCTGATTCTTCAGGCACAATACCGGAGGCCAAATTCTTGACCATGCAAAGCTCTCGTATATTAGTTCATTACCGAGTACGTCTGGCCGCAACCCTATTAAGGAACGGTTATATTTGGCAATGCCAAAACGCAAACTTCTGACCTGACCGACAGGAACGATAACGCGTAACCGCAGGAGCCAAACTAATCAGAAAACGAATACCAATTCCTGGAGCTTCAGACAGCCTGGCTAAAGCAGAAGCTCGAGCCAGGGTTTGGTGGCCATCGCACGCAGCTAAGACCGCTCGGGGCTTGAGAGGCAGAAGCTTGGGAGGCAGAAGGCCACGAAGGAGACTGGGTGTACTGCTGCAATCTTGCACTGTGCTGGATAGCAACTTTTCTGCAGTCGCTGACTGAAAACACTCTTCCAAGCTCCCATATTACGAAGGAGAAATAAGAAATCAGCCGTGGGTTGTTCGAGAATAAGATACCAACCACGCGAGGCAGAGGCTGTATAAAGGGGATGAGAAGCCGAAAAGTTTGAGAAAAGTGGCTGCTGGTCTAGAAACCTGGGTTACTATGGACACGTTTCGAGGGAGCAAGAACTACTTGGCGTAGTTCTCTGCGTATCATTGCTAGCGACAGGATGCGTCAACAAGCTGATTGTGATAGCTTTCTGAAGGACATCCATCATGAATAGAGTCATGCAGAAAATCGGACACGGCTTGTTTGAATATATAGTGATACGACTGAAATGAAGCTTGTAAGGATGATCTCTGATGCACAGCATCTTGGACAGTTGCCAACTCTACTCTTCACCACAGAACGAGATAGTCAAAAGATTACAAGCTACGCCTTAGGCTTACCTGAGCAAAGGTGTGAAGCGATATATATCAGTCACTGCACAGAAAAGACGCATATATGACTGCTCTCGAGGTGGTTCTCGGTGCGCACATGGCTATAAAGAAGTAATGCAGGCACTGTGACTACAGCCGAGCGGTGGACGAGCGGTGCCAGTGAGGAATTTGCCCAAATTTTGAATGTGGTCAGTGGATAGCGATGTGCATTCCAGGGCCTAGTGGAGCAGCAAGTTCGGCAATGGTCCAGGTGCTTCACAACTGAAATCCTAGAAAGTAATCAGGACTGGTACAATTGGCGAAGCCGTCTCGTCTGCACCATATTATCGATTTCTCTGGCGGCTAAATGGTCACTACGATATTAAGGACATGATTCATGGATAGCTATCAGAAGCTCTTCTAGTTTCCAGACTCGAGTCAGCAAGTTGGTGTAAACCATGGAATCATGACCTCAAAGCTCATTTCACCTGTGGTCATTGGTCAAAACAAACTGGGCCCTGCAGTCGAAGACCGAAGAACTACCGAAGAACTGGGTTTGCTAGTCTGTGGGGAGCCTTCCTCCATGCGGCAGTCCCCCCGCATATTTTCACCATAAATGGCAAGGCAGACGATTATCACAACAGAAACTTCAAGATAGAGTTTGCTTCCTAGAAACCCCGTACGCATTGTGAGCTTGTGATTGCCACCTGTCGAACCACGATTTTCGTATTTCCAAATGCTTAGTGAAGTCTGGAGGCCTATATTGTCCGCCTTCCCCAGTCCCTTGACTCGCTCCTCATTCTTCGTGCCGTCAGAATCGATGCCATGTAACGGAGCTTCCCCCTACCGCTTCACGGTGTAGAGTCCGGACGATGCCCGAGTCAGAGCCGGGGCATGTCGTCGACCACGGCTGGGTCCTCTACGCCGCCTCCTGGCCGCTATTTGGCAGCTGCTTCCTGATCATCTCCCTTCGTCTCTGGGTTCGCGCGCACATGGTCCGCTCCCTTGGCTGGGACGACGCGTTCATGATCCTCGCATTTCTCTGTGCAGCGATCAACACCGTACTCGTCACAATCAGCGTCCAATATGGCACCGGCCGGCACGCCTCCAACCTCACTGAAGACCAACAGAGCCAGTCGATAAAATACCAGGTTCTCTCGGCCGGGTTCCATGTCATGAGCACGAACTGGGGCAAGGTTTCTGTGGCACTATTTTTAATACGGATTATCTCAGAGGTCAAGAACCATAAGCTGGGGATGTTTGCGCTCATTATCGTCATGACCCTAATCAATACCGGTGCCGTCATAACGATCTTTGCCCAGTGCCAGCCGACTGCGGCAATCTGGGACCACAGCCTTGCTGGGCCATACGCTTGCTGGCCCCCAGATACGCAGAAGAAGTATTCTTTCTTTCAGGCTGGTAAGTGCCTCTGTCTAGGTTTGCGCGACCAACTGTCGGGACGCTGACATTTTATATTTTTGCATGTGTAGCTGCATCAGCGCTTACCGACCTTATCCTCGCGATATACCCCCTCTTCACAATCAAAGATCTCCAAATGCCAACCAAAGTCAAACTCGGCCTGGGATTTGTCCTATCGCTCGGCCTCGTGTTTGTTTTCACCCTCCCTCCCCTTCCAGATACCGTTCTTGTTCGGGCAACAGTCCTAACAGGTGGATTATAGTGCAATGGTTGCCGCGATCATTAAAGCAACGCACCTTCCCGACATGACCTCCTACGAAGACTACACCTGGGACACCATAAACCTCACAATCTGGGTCTCACTCGAACAGTACCTCATCATCCTAGCCGCGTGCATCCCAGCCCTGACCCCCCTGTTCAATATCATGGTCCGCCGCGCCTCCAACAGATCGAAATCAAAATCCAAATCAATTCCGAATGAACTACTCAAGGGTGATAGCGTTACAGTACAAAGCTTATCACGAAAGCATAAACACGGCAGCCGAAGCAGAGGCCGTAGTAGAGACCTCGTACTGACACTCGACTCCAACGGCTCACAGCACCAGCAATACAACCCATTTGCAAGAGTAGGAAGGGAGTACGTCGAATATCCGCTTACCTGGACGACAACGACGATGCACACTGCGACGGACTCGCACCATCCTGCGGATGGGAGTGACAGTGAAATACCGATTTCGGGGTTTCATGAAGAGCCTGAAATGCCGACGGGGATTCTGCGCACGACGGACTTTCGTCTCGAGGCTGTTTCGAACTCTAGGAATTCCGCTGTGTAAGACGCACCAAAGGTTGCCCTAGGCTATCATGATTATGATAATTTAATGAAATGAAATGAAAATTCTTTGTTGTCTCAGGGTTTCCAAATATATCGTCTCATTGTGCTGAAACATGCTATTAAGCAGTGGCAAATTGCTAAACCTGTCATATATGGATAACTAAAACTGCAGAAAAAGGAGGCCTTTTGAACTGGCCGTCGGATTGGCTTGATGTTCCTTCAGTCACTCTATGACAGCCCAACCCAGAATGCACGCTAATAACGGATCGGCTAATCGCATAACCGAGAACTATCCTGGGATCCGTCTGCATCCGCGATCCGAGCTCAATCAGAGAGACCTGTGCCGAACTTAAGGGTTGTGTTGGTGGCTGATATCAGCCAGAACGACCGCGCCAGTTGCAGATGTCAGCCAATTTCCGCGCTCGTGCTGACGAGATCCGCGAAATTGACACCATATATAGGAGGTTATTAGTCCCGCATCAGAATTTACAGATTTATCCATCAGTACATTCAAAACCAAAGCATCCTTGACCTAGATTCGAGGCAGAATGACCATCTTCCGAAGAGTCGCCCTCCTTGGGGTAAGTTCCTTCCAAGACAGCAATACGGCTATACAGCTGAACAAATGAGTATATACTAACTCTACGCAGAAAGGGTCTCTCGGGACCGTCCTCCTTGACGAACTTCTCAATTCCAATTTCACTGTGACAGTCCTCACCCGCTCGGTATCCTCAGCATCTTCGCTCCCGCCCGGTGCGGACCTCAAGCAAGTCGACTACAGCTCCGCTGAGAGCCTCAAAACCGCGTTGGCCGGCCACGATATCGTTATCTCAACTCTCTCGCCATCTGCAATTTCGCTGCAAAAGCCGGTAATAGACGCAGCTATCGCCGTCGGCGTGAGACGGTTCATTCCCGCTGAATACGGCGCTATGACGTCTGACCCAGTGGGGAGGAAGTTACCCTTCCATAAAGATGCCGTTGAGATTCATGAATATCTTAGAGAGACTGCGGCGGCCGGACTCATCGAGTACACGGTTTTTGGGGTTGGAGTGTTTACGGAGTTGCTATTTACCACTACGCTTGTCGTTGATCTCGACCATAAGGAAGTGAGACTCTTTGACGGCGGTATACATCCTTTCAGTACTAGTCGGCTAGAGACTGTGGCGAGGGCGGTTGTTGCATCTTTACATAAACCGGACGAGACGAGAAATCGGGTTATACGGGTGCATGATACCATTCTCACTCAGAGAGGGCTCCTTGATATGGCGAAATGCTGGACGCCTGCGTTGGAATGGAAGGAAGCATATGTAGATGCTCAGGCTGAGGTGGACAGCAGTCTGAAGCAGCTGGAGAAGGAGTTTAGTCCTGCACTTGTGCCTGGGGTGTTTGCGGCGGCGTTAATGAGTGGGAGGTATGGGGCCGAGTATAAGGAGGTAGATAATGAGCTCTTGGGGATGGGATTTATGGATAAGAGGGAGATTGACGAGTTTGGAAAGAAATTCACGAAGTAGTAGCAGTGTATTTATGAGGAGGTATCCATGAGACTTCGGTGTGATTAATAGTACCATTTGCGATACTATAATACAAGCTTTGCCCGTAGTCAAAGCCCTTGTTGGATCATCCGAAAAGACGAACTCGAAAGCATGGTAGTATAATAGTTCCAAAAGGCGTATATTCGGTGCAAGTCAACCTTAGACTTCAAACGATGCCTTGAAACTGGATATCATGATAGGAGCTCACCTCAGTGCGCCATCCATGACCTTGCAGTTTCTAATTATGGTCATACATATTACAGCAACTCAATGAGTTCATTCCACAGCTGTTCATTACCTCTTCGCGTAGTATTCTGCGAGATTCTTCGTGTTTGCTGCCGAAAATAAACAAACACGAGCATGGATTGACCTGACGCCTTGTTGTGACTTCATCAACGATCGGTTGACAAGGCCGGTCCTCGTACTATGAGGCAAAAGCTTAATTTGGATGTCATCATTCGTTGTATATCCAGCCTGGATCTTCGCTGAATCGCATGATACATGTTGCAACTAGCTGTAACCAGCTCGTGTTTGTGGGGTCCAGCTTGTTTGATATAGGGCGGCCCCGGCCGATCAAGCACTGAATACGAGAGCCCACCAGCGGATCGTCGGCTTCTATTCTGGGATACTATGCACAACACAACTATGAGTTGAAGAGAGCATGCTATGCACAAATCCGATTTGGAAGTGCCCTTGCAGCTTATCTTTCAGGGATGTAACCTAAGTATGGCACGTTATTCAAACAAGGGAGTCCTCATAGGCTGTCCTTGATCTAATCGCGGGCCAGGATCCAAATATAATCATGATCGACAGGGATCGTCGTGAAGATTGGAGTTTCGAGTTTCATCCTTGAGTTTCGGCCGCTCTACGTTGCTTCAGTCTTCGCGTTCGCTTAAGAGACTACGAATTCGGAACTCCGAGGCTGAGGATAGATTGAATACCTTCAGGTATAAGAAGGCCCTCAAATCCGCAGAATTCACTAGGATCAACACCAGAAAATACCAAAGCTCACACTCTCATATCGCCGCAAAGCAAAAGCAAGATGAAGTTCATCTCCGTCCTCGCTCTCCCCGGCCTGGCCTACGCCGCTGTGCAAGGCTTCGATATCTCCCACTATCAGGAAACTGTCGACTACCAGGGCGCCTACGACTCTGGAGCGCGCTTCGTCATGATCAAGGTCTTTTCCCTATCACCCGGGACCCCTAGGTTGTTTATTTGACTAACGAAGCCAGGCTACCGAGGGAACAAGCTACACTGATCCCAAGTTCAGCACGCACTACTCGGGCGCCACCTCCGCAGGTCTAATCCGCGGCGGATACCACTTCGCGCAACCAGGCTCGTCCTCCGGAGCCGACCAGGCATCTTACTTCATCGAGCACGGCGGTGGATGGACCGGCGACGGACAAACGCTCCCTGGCATGCTGGACCTTGAAGCCGGCTGCTACGGCCTTTCAACTTCGGCCATGTCCTCCTGGATCAAGGATTTCGGCGAGACCTATAAGGCCGCCACGGGCCGGTACCCCATGATCTACACGACTACTAGCTGGTGGCAGGAGTGCACGGGCAATGACAGCGGTTTCGGCGAGTACCCGCTTGTTGTGGCGCGCTGGGGAAGCAGTGTTGGTACTCTGCCGGCGAGCTGGAGTACTCATTCCTTCTGGCAGAATGCTGACACTTATGAGTTTGGCGGGGACTCGGAGATCTGGAATGGCAGTGAGGACAGCTTGAAGACTTTTGCTTCAAAATGAGGAATTTCTTCAGGTGTGGATAAATACTTGTCAAATTAGTTCTAGTATAGCACCGGCAGCACATCATTCCATACCCCAATTTGGAGTAACGTTACCTGATGCGGGGTTCCAATGCTTATAAAGCTTACTCACTACTTGCCCCTCTCCCACATTGTCAACAACGCCATCCTCTTTCTTTCCATCCTCCTCCTTAACCCAGTGGTCGCAATGACCAAATCTAACCTTCTTATCTTCGGCGCCACCGGCGCAATTGGCTCCTACATCACCGCCGCAATCACAGACGCGCGAGACGAATTCGGCCGAATCGGCATCTTCACGAGCCAGAGCACACTCACTAACAAAACGAAAGAGATTGATGCACTGCGCGAAAAGGGTGTCGATATCCTTGTTGGTGACGTCACGAGCAAGGATGAAGTGCTAAAGGCTTTTGATGGTACCTTGTGATCTACCCGCTATAAACTATGGGTATCAGGATCGCATAGACGGATGAGCTGACCAGATACGGTTAGGGTTCGACACTGTTGTATCAGCCCTCGGCCGCGGCGTAATAGCACAGCAGGTGCATTTGGTTCAATGGGCCGACGAGTCGCCTCAGATAAAACGATTCCTCCCCTCCGAGTATGGCACTGACATTGAGTATTCCCCCGCGTCCGCAAACGAAAAACCGCACCAGCAGAAGCTCAAAGTGCGCGCTGCGATCCGCGAAACGAAGAATTTGGAGTATGCGTTCGTGGTCACGGGCCCGTACGCTGATGTTCCGTTTTATCTTGGGGCTTCCAAGAACCCGCGCGGCGGGAGCTTTGATGTCAAGAATAAGAAGGCTGTTTTGCTGGGGGATGGGAACGGGAGGATCAGCTTGGTTGCTTGCGCTGAGTACGTGTCCCATGCATTCTGCTTGCTACCTACAATGCCTCGAAGTATATATAGATGGTCAGGCTAACGGTCCGTTGACAGTGTCGGTAAATTTGTCGTGCATACCTTAACGCATTGGGACAAGACACGCGGCCGAGCGCTGAAGCTTAACTCGTTCACCACGACACCGAATGATATCTTAGCTGAATTCGAAAAGCAGACAGGCGATAAATGGAGCGTCGAGTATACATCCTTGGAACAATTGAAGCAGTACGAGAAGGAAGCGTGGGAGAAGGGTGAGCCTGATGCGACGACCCTAACGCTCAGGCGGATCTGGACAGAGGGAGGAACGCTTTATGAGCGCAGGGATAATGAGGATATTGGGGCGGAGGACACTACCACCTTGGAGGAGGCTGTCAACGGGGCTATTAAGGCGCAACTCGGACAGTAATGTAATGGTGACATTGACGAAGATCATTAGGTATCAGCTCTATACTCTATCGTCTCTAGTCCCTCTAATATACAGTATATACAATGACGATATTACTTCCACTTCCAGGTGGAATTTCTATGGATATGATACTCCTTACTCTCAATCGCCTTCTTGATTCCCCAAAGTCCACCAAGCGGCCAAATCGAGCGCACCTTGCGGCTCCAAGACTCCTGACGTTCCTTACAATCCGCCTCCACATCGATCTTGATCTTATCATACACACTCGGAAGAGTAGTGGCGTTATACTTCTCCCGCAGCTCGTCATACCATTTCCGGTCATACATGCTCCAGAACTCGTCTTCTCCGTAGTACGTATGGGCGTAGAACCACTTCATTCCACCCAGTTCGCGGAGTCGATGTTCTAGCTCTCGGTTCGCAGTCACGAAAGCCTCCGGGTCTTTCGGGCCGAATCCCCACACACCGATATTGAGCATTTGGTCTTCCGTGAAGCCGGGGCTTTGCACGGATGAGTGAGGGTGGAAGGTTGGCGCTGGACTCTGTTTCAATGGGCACAGCCAGAGCGGCCAGATGCCTAGCTTATCGCTGGTATAGTTGATGAATTCCTCGGCGTTTGCATACGGTAGCGCTAGATCCTGAATGACGAAGCGGCTCGATTCCCCACTCGCATGGAGCGCTTTATAGAGCATGCGCGTGTGCAAGAAGTCATCCAGCCACCACCGCGTCACCCGGCTGAACGGGAAATGGAAGTAGTGGAACGCCGCCCGGCCAACCCAAAACCCGCCGCGGTCGTACCGGAACAGATACTCCGCCAGCGGGATATAGTCTGTGACCGGCGAGTTGCCGCGCGTCTTGTCCTTAACATGTAGGTAGTACCACGGGTCCCACGCCTTGCTGAATGTCTGGATCTTTGCGCTATTGGGCATCTCATTCGTCATCTCGCCGGCGACGACAACGCCGTGGTCGGGGCCGTATATGATTCCATCAACGTAGTCATTCGCATCGTTCAGCGTCTCGGCGTGGACATTGGTAATTGAGTCCCGCACACTCCGCTGCGGGAGATACGTCGCCTTGACAAACTTCTTCGCCTCCACAAGCTGAAGCTCCATCAGCGTCGTGACACCCAAGCTTCCAACCGCGCCTGCAGCACCACGAAACAAGTCCCGATTCTCGTTCTCGGACACTTTGACAACACTCCCATCCGCCAGTACCATCTCCACATAGTTGATAGTGCGGTCGAAGAACCCATACCGAAAGCTGCTGCTCTCTCCCGCTGTTCCCGCAAAGCCCCCTCCCGCTGTGATACCGGGAAACTCCATGACGACCGGCGGCACGAGCCCGTGTTTCAGCGTTGCCTCGACAAGGCGGTCCATAGGGACATTGGGTTCGACGAGTGCGGTACGTGTGACCGGATCGACGCGGAGGACATTGCGGAGGTCGGAAATGTCGACTTCGTGCTTCCGGCGGATCGGGCGGGTGCTGTTCGTCGAGCCGTGCGCAATGCGAAACGGTTGCTTGCGCTCGTAGAAGCCGCGAATGGCCGAGGCGATCCGTGTAACGGCGATTTTGTGCTGCTCGAGCCCCATTGCTGGCTTGACTGGGGTCCCTGGTCTATTGACTAGCCGGATTTTTGCGGAGTTTCGGCGGAGGACGGAGAAGAGTCATTGGGACCCTAGGGCATATAATCACGTGATAGTGTGTTTGGTCATGTGATCTTCTTAGAGGGGGAAACGGTGACAAAGGATATAACATAGGCCTGGATACGTGACATTTATAGCCCTAATAATTTGGTCAACCTTCACAGACCGTAGGCGTCAACATGCTTACTGCAGCACAGGGATTTTTTTCTCATTGCAACTAATATTGCCTGATGTATGCATATATAGCTGGCGCAAGCAGCCATCATCTAGTGTTAGAGCGAGGCATAGAGAACACCATTTTCACTAGCTTGTAAGAATAACAGCCAAGTCAAGGTATAATATCTATATAGATATATATATGAAATGGCTGCCAGACGAGGACTCTTGGAAGACAGAGGATGTATGTGCTTCTGCAGCTTAAAGACTTCATTCTTAGTAAGGTAACCAGAAGCTATAAATGCGTACAAGCAGTGATGATATAGAGAATTGTTGTATAACATGTCAGCACGCATTGCTACTTTGCACGAGGTGGGGAATATCTGACAATTAGCGCTGGAGAACCCCATGTATCCAGACCGGCTGTGATGCAAAGTAGCTTTGCAAGCCCTGTATTTCCTCTTAACTGGAGACTCGACGCATTCCGGCAACATTAGTCCTGATTTGCAGAATTGCAGAATGGTGGTTGCGCTGGCATGGCGAGCAACGAGGAAAGTGTTGATTAGAGCTTAATGTCAATGTGGTAGATCTCGGAACACTGTACCCTGCCTTATTGGTACGAGATAGTCCACTGCAAATGTACGAGGTCCTGCAAAAGTTCTTATGCAGGGATTGAAGGGCGACAACAACGGTACATCTCTCTCATCAGAAGAGCTCTCTGGTGGTACAATAGCAGGCATTGTGGTTGGGTCGATTGCTGGGATGCTGATACTGCTTGGACTTGCTATTCTACTGTGGCGTAGGCGGAAAGGAAAGGTACTGAGAAACATCCATCAGACCAATCTGCAAAGAAGTGAATTGCCGAAAGCATCTAATGTGAAAGCGGTTAAATCAATTTCTGAGATCGGACCTGGGCGGACAAGGTCCGAGCTCGACGCGGGTGCTGGACAGGGTCAAGGTAGGGCGGCGGAACTGGAGTAACATTGACCTATCTTGAATTCACATCGGTAGGAAAATAGGAATATTTGCCGAAGGTACTGAAGAGCTATTAATAACAATTGTATGTATGTCACATATATATACCATCAATCTTACCTAGGCACGCTACGGGCGAAAAACTGCAGCACAGTCTTGAAGCCATATCAAAGTCGAATACGTTATAGAACAAAGAAGGCTAAAACGTAAGCAGACAACATGTTAAATATCGTCAATTCGTTAACAGGCTAGTTCTTGAGCAGGAACTTGGAAATCAGGCCCCTAGGACTTACCCTTACTTCAGAATTGTGGCGCAATCTACGGTGTAATCTGGCCCTGGCACCGGCTAGGGCACCCTGAGCGAACTCCAGTCTGACTGGCTTCCCTGTCTTCAGGAGCAGGACGATATAACTACAACGAAGCAACCTGCGTAGGTCCAGGCTTAATGGGTTTTAGAGACAATTATCATACGTAGGTTCCAAGTGCTCAACGAGAAAGATGTGCGCTACTTCATGGCCGAATTGTCTAGGAGCACTGGCGCAGTTGTCACATTGCTGTCATTAGGTCAAGAGAAAATAAAACACTATTAAGTGGCCCCTGCAAAATTATGCTTTAACAGACTCCCTCCGCTGTATCGAGCCTTCTTCGCTTCCCAAAACCCCATCATCTGCACCCCCAGGGATAATCTGGTCATTCGCCAGATCCGCCCTAAGCCTCTCACCCTCATCAACCCGGTTAGGCGGAATGAAAACATCATAGTACCTCGGCATCACCAACCCGAGCAGAATAATGAGAAGAACAATATGCGCAAGGATAAAGCCCGTGATCATGAGCGGGTCGTAGCGCAGGGTGTGGAACTCGGGGTACGCGAAACTGAAGATGATTGCGAGCACAGGCGCGCATACGTAGCGAAGCAGGACGGGCCACACAGAGGGGATCTTCCAATTCTTTTCCCCACCGATGATGGCATTCAAATCGCGGCGAATCTGGTTGCCCTAAATGCATTATTAGTAGGTGGTATGGTAGGGTGAGTGACAAGACCAACCGAGTATGCAGCTAGATACCAGAACCGACTGAGTAATGAGTTTCTCCCCCAGAAGCTCGGAGCCGGTTGGATCGGTGTTTTAGAAATGAGAGCCGAAAGAATCGAGAAGACGACGTAAACCCCGAATCCGGCGCCTGCGCCAATTCCGGGGTTCTCGGTACCATGCGCCACAGAGACACCAATAACCTGCCCACCGAAGTAGGCAAAGTTGTACGTGATGAATGCTGGAAGACCAGTCTGGTCCACAACGTCCTGCCAGCGGTAGACAGTGCTTGCGCTTACAACCTCAGACCAGACGACGAAGATCAAACAGATATTGTTGATCCAACGATCGATTCCATCGAGAAGGTAAAACCCGAATTCCGTGCAGTAGGGAAGACACATGAGGAACGAGATAAGTGTCAGAACCGTCACAATGACAGGCCTTGAGACCTTAAGCCCGCTATCAACGACAAGCGTAGCCACGGCATCAAGCATGACGAATGCAGAACTAAACCCCAACACAACGAGCGTGAAGAACAGCAAGATAGCCCAGAAGTTCGATCCAGGCATATGCAGAACCGCCTCAGGAAGCGTCAAGAAACCCACCACAAATGCACCGAGTCGCACACCATCCTCCGGCCAGCGGCGTAGGTATCCAACCACACCGAAAACCGCAAATGCGGCGAAATTCTCAAAGAGCACGTTACTCCCGCATATAAGCAGCGCGTCCATAACCGCGTTGCTGTGTTTCGCGTTGTAGGACGCGTAAGAGGTGAAATAGCCGAATCCGATACCCGTCGAGAAGAAGACCTGGCCCACGGCCGTTTGCCAGACGGTTCCCGAGGCGAGTTGTCCGCCGCGCCAAGTTGCCCAGAGTAACTTGACGCCTTCAGACGCGTTTTCAAGGGAGAGAGAGCGGCCAACGAAGATGATTGTCGTGACGATGGGGAGGCCCATTGTCCAGTAGACGACTCGGCCGGTTAGGCCCACGCCTCGAAAGATGGACACCCAGATGAGAAACCAGATGAAGGCACTCCAGCCAACTGTTTCCCCCAAAAGCCGGACGCCGGGGTACTCCGTGTACGAAAGGACGTGTTTGCCATCCGTACTCAACTCCCCGCCCACAGGATCAACATTGTGGATTACATCGCCCATGTAAAACTCCTCGATTCGGCCCTCCCAAGGAAGTGGAGACCGAAAACTATTCCGGAAGTAATTCATAATCCAGGCCAGATTCACCGTGAAATACTGCGTGACGATGAAGCTCACCAGAATAGGTCCGATGCCCACACCTTTAAGACGGCGATTGATATTGTTGAATGCGATCACTGTTCCGCCGCGGTAGGCCTGACCGATGCTGATCTCGAGGATAAGCGCGGGGATGGCCACGAAGAAGACCGCTAGGAAGTACGGTATAAACCACTGCAGCCCGTAGTTGTTGTATACGACTGACGGGTACCGGATCAAGTTTCCCTGTCCTGCGCATCCGCCCATCGCAGCGAGAAGGAAGGCTGCGCGGGAGGGCCATTGGTCCCGTCCATCCTCAGATTGTTTTGGGGGTGGAGCGAGCCAGGCTACGGCTCTCTTAAGATACTGAGCCAACACCATCGTGCTCTGCGAAAACTGTCGAAGGTTAAGATATCGAGCACATGGGTAGACGACGAGGCATTGACAAAAAGAAACTCCAGAAAAAAAAAAAAAATGCAACGCAAGCAACTGCAATACCGTCACCCCAGATCGACTTGGCGAGCAGGCAGACCCCGGTTAATTACGATAATGGCGCCAAGGACTGGGGTTGCCTCGTGGAGCGCCGATTGCATGATGGTGGCCTGTCACAATCTTGCTTAGGCCAGCCAAGGTGGGGGTACCAGCTTAGGGTTGGCTCGGCAGCCCCAAACCGGCGAGAGTGAGATTTCAGCACTCGAGTGAAAACTCTGCAGTGGAGGACCTAGGGACCAAGTTCAGTTCATTGGCCTTGTGTATTCTGTGCCTATCCATCTCGAGCTAGTGCTATTTCTCATTTTGCATAGAGTATTGGGCGTATCTGTACCGCACTGCGTAGAGTAAGTGGATGTTTGAGAGATCGGGGACGCCGTGCCAAGATCCCGCCCAGACGTGCCAAGGAACCAAGCAGTCACGCAAGGGGAGCTTGAGAAGGCGTTATCAATGTCGAGGAAGATTCAGAATGGTTGAGACGCAGCGTTTCAGATCATGCAGACAGTCGCATGGGACGCTCCCGCTACACTGGGTCGATTTTCTTCAGTTCTAGGCTTTCGTAGTTTGTGCTGGGACTGGTTAGAACCCTCCACTTGTGAGGATATCACAGAGTTGCATTGCGCCATACCGGTCCGTAAATCCCAGGGCTAGGAGTACTGCTTTGTAAGGCCCGTACGCGGCACAAGAGATCGATACCATGGCGCTTCATAGGTGCCGTCCCATTGTTCGCATTTCTCGATCCCAGTCTGTCTGCGCGCCATGAAGTAAAACAACCATAGCGGGCCCATGAGGATGGCAATCGCCTCGTATTCCAGTTGACGTGGCTTGATCACGCGAGATAAAGACAGGGTAACGAGTTTGCGCTCGTCTTATGGTCGTGGTAGGGTTAGATAAGCTGACTGATCCCAGTGCGTGATACAGCTTGCGGCAGCGCTCGAACAGCGGGGAGATCCAAATACGGCTTACGATACCGCTGTGCATTCGGCCCCGAGGGATTAACTGCTGACGATGCCGTGGTATCGCCACATGTGCACAGGGTCATTGCTTGAAAGTCAGAAATTTCCCGCAGGGAGATTTATCACTCTTTACCCTAAATGGCTTCTCAATTCGCTCTCAGTCGCAAGAAGGTAAAATCAATGATACTTGAAGCTGTAAGATAGACTGAAGCTCTATCACCGCGCAATGAGGCAGCTTGTGTTCTACGAAATAACTCCGGCGCCAAACTCCGTAGTGAACGCAGCAAACTACAAAAGTACTGTTATATCAGTGCCATAATTCGGCAGTAGTACACAATCACTAGTGAGTAGCTAGGTAATTCTTGATGGTGACCCCGCCAGAGTAGGCGCGTCTACAGCTCAGCATAAGCCTCAGCCTCAACTCCAGCCTTGCTTATCCCTGCCGGGTCTCGGAGACCGAAGCCCAGTCTAGAATCGGCCGAAATGAACATATTACCCAGGCATGCCATAGCAACGAGGGGTATGTTCTTATCTCTCTTCTAGTCCTGTAGAGCACATACCACAAGCCCGTGGAATGTAGTACAAGGCCACGTGTATTTTGACTCTCTGAAAATATCATCGAGACGGGAGCTTCCCGCTGAAACTGAATCTCTTTTCTAGAACAAATATTCAGTGCCTCGTCGCCGATTCCTAGTGGTCTTCTCCCGCAACTAGAGTTACCGGAGGGGAGGAACAATGCCAAAAATTCTCTGCCTACACGGGCACGGCACGAGTGCCCACATATTCAAGTCTCAGACTGGTACCTCCCTTTCGCCTCTTCCATCTACTGCAACCCGTTTAGTCGAGCCGAGTCCATAGTAATTCTCTATACAACACTAATCCTCCTCATCTCACAGCATCCTTCCGGAGAACGCTCCCCCACTCATACGTTTTCGACTTCATCTCCGGTCCCTTCCCCTCCCCTCCGGCGCCAGGGATTAAAGCCATATACCCCGACTCGCCAACCTACACCTGGTTCCGGGAACCAACGCCTGCTGGTCTACGCGACGCACACAGATATGTGGCTGAATATATCCAGAAGCACGGGCCGTACGATGCGGTCATGGGGTTCTCGCAGGGATGTTCGCTGATCGCATCAATGGCATTGTATCACTCTTATGACAGATGGAGCGAGCAGCGGCAAGACGGTATACGCGGAGACCTGCCATTTAAAGCAGCGATTTTCATTTGCGGCGGTATCCCCCTTTACGCGCTTCAAGATATGGGCCTACCTGTTTCCGAAGAGGCAGAGACTATAAGCAAAACCACAGGCCAACTTCTCAACACCACCGCAACGAAACTCTCGACCTTTGCATCCAACACATCGCTTATAAAGCGCGGCGTGGGACTCTGGGATAATAACGTTACCTCCAACACTCTCATTCACGATCCATCTGTCCGGCCCCCCCGTAATGACCTCTTCGGGCTTGATTTCACATCTTTCCCTTCCTGGGCGAAAATAGATATCCCGACAGTGCATGTTTACGGCGGTAAGGATCCACGGTGGCCAGCAGGGATCCAGTTAGCGGAGTTTTGTGCTGACAGGGTGGAGTTCGATCACGGAGGCGGGCATGATATTCCGCGGGGTTCAGTGGTCTCAGAGAGAATTGGAGGTATGATTCAGGATCTATTGAAGAGGGTTTAGCTACCTACAGCAGTAAATTTTAGTTATGTTAGGGCTGTGATAGAGGTTGAGTTTTCCGAGGTACCGGTTCAGGACTCGTGATGTCATTCGACGGGTAGATCAATTGATCTGATAGATCGTCATGATGACAGAAATAGGAGCATTAATTTCAGACCGATGTAGCACACAGTTCAAGATCATTCCGGGAGCGCAATAATCCATTGAACGAATCAAAAATGCCCCAAAACGCAAAAAACTACACAGACCCGGAGCTCCGCGAACAGGTCAAGAATGAAGTCCAGCAGGGCGACAAAGGCGGGAAACCAGGTCAATGGTCTGCGCGAAAGGTACTTTGTTACGCATTTCAAACCTTCCTCATTCCAAGTTAATCGCAGTTGGCAGGCCCAAATGACCGCCTCTGAATACAAAGCACGCGGCGGGGACTACACGACCTCCAAAGACGAGAAGAAGCCTGAGCAGAAACATCTCGATAAATGGACCAACGAAGAATGGCAAACGAAAGAGGGCTCTGGCACTGCGAAGCAGGATGACGGGACGCGGAAGAGGTATTTGCCGAAGAAGGCGTGGGAAGAGCTAGATGAGGGGGAGAAAAAGGCGACGGAAGAGAAAAAGAAGGAAGGCTCAAAGGCAGGAAAGCAGTTTGTGGCGAATACTAGAGAGGCGAAGAGGAAGAGGGGAGAGGTAAGTAGGGAGGGAGAGAAGAAAGTGAGCGGAAACGGGGGTAAGGATAAGAAAGGGGGTCAGGTAAATAGGAAGAAAGAGGAAGAAGGGAAGACGGAGCAGGAGCCGGAGGAGAATGGGGAGAATGAGGAAGGCGAGGATGAGGATACGGACAACGACGAAGATTATGAGAAAGATGGGGAAGATTCAGATGGCGAGAATGAAGAGAGCGGAGACAACAACGGTAGTGAAGACGAGGACGAGGAACAAAATCAGCGGGCAGATGAAAAGGAGACTGAGACGGATACCCCAGAAGGCGAACAACCAGAGAAAAAGCGACAGAAGCAGGACTAGTATAGAGGCTGCAATTGGTAAACTTCGACAATACTGGATAATACTTATACTCGATGCAAGACTGCTCGAGTATGTCAGCTTATTAATCTCACTGCTGACGTACGAAAGCCTTAGCACAAGCAACAGCAGTGACAACAGCTTGTTCTTATGGCTTTCAGCCCAATCGCATGCCTATTTATGATCACACACGGAATGGCATCTAGATCTCCAGCCTCTTCCTTCTCGAACCCAACGACATTATTCTCCTTGATGGCTGTGGGGTGGATGGCCTCACGACACTGTCCCCCGAGGCAAAAGAGGCCAATGTGCATCTTTGGGTCATTATGCTCGTTGCAACAACGAAACTGCATTAGCTGCATACTATCACAGCCAAGGTCTTCTCAGATTTTCCGAGAGACTTTGCAAATACATGGAATGCTTACTCCATTTTGCGCGTAGACCGCAGTCTCGTGAAAGCTGATGTTTATCCCGGTAGCTGGGTGTATACAACTAGCATATCTGCGCAACTCAGCGCAGGCCGAGGTGGGCTGAATGCCGGTGCACGCCAGTTTGTCCCGCAGGGCAACAAGCGAGCTAGGGAGGATGGCACTGATAATGCAAACAAGGGCGGCAATGCCGGTGGGAAGAGGATGCGCGGTGGTGGTCTTACATGTGGATCTTGAGGAGTATGATGCTGGCTCGTCCATAATGATTATTGCCTGATAACCTGGTTTTCAAGCCTGACTCGGTGCACGCGTGTTTCCAATTTTGTTAGAAGAGGGGAGATTTGCTGATTAGGACAGCCGAGTAAATGCTGGAAATTTACCTTCCGTCTAAAGTTGTCATAAAACTCCTAGGTCATATAGCACCACTCCGCGGCTGGTAAGCACATCCTCAAGGACTCATTTTTCCTGAATAGGCTCTGCCTGCTGACTCTAATTAAAAGCGCGAGATTTACGTTTCGAAGCTGCTGTACAACATCCAGCCAGCTTGGCCGAGGTGCAGACACTGAAAACGTTTCGCAGGCACCCTTCGGGTTGCGAGATCTAGAGGACTATACGCCAGCAAACTAGCAGGAGGCATGGATTATGTCACGTTGATGCAATATCTGTAAGCATGTTATCCAACGATAGTCAGATGGCCCGGAGAGGTAGATGATTAATGTATGGGAGAACTGTAACTGAGATAGAGACGATCACACTGCTGAGATGGCCAGCGCCAGGCTTTCTGAATTGGACAGTTTAGGCTACCAACGGAGAGGAGATCGACTTGTCGTGAGATAAACCTGCTGCTCTATATTACTGTGCACCGACCCTGAGCCGCCCCATATCGACGCCAGCAATGATTTAAAGCAGGAAAAAAAGGATAGGGCGCCGCTCAAATAACCCGATAGACGGCGATATTGAAGATGCCTGGAATCCGACTCTGGGAACACCATCCTGCATCTCAGCTCAGAGTACTGGCAGTGCGTCACTTGAGGTTGCAGGCCGACTACGACAGAGGATGGGGATTAGGAAAGGTGAATGTCAAACAGACTGTCAAACAGCTAGAGAGTATGTCCTAAATTTGCAGAACTGACTTAGTAGATTTGTCGGGAATACGTGGGGGTTTGACAAAGAACTATAATGTCAGAAGGCTAGCAGGTATCTAGGAGGGCTAGGGGGTGGGAATGCAGCTCTAGTTGGGAATCTGGCAAGATATGCTAGCTGCCTACGAACGACCAGCGCGAAAAGGTCTAGACTACTCCGTTGAGTCCCTTATCATCGGCAATTGGTAGGCACAGCCTGGAATCTCTGGAACGCCTTGGGGTAACGCCAGTTTCCTCTACCATTGCAGGATGTTCCAATATTTGTATCATGTCTTGTGCAAACCGGATGCGGAGAATGTGTATAGACTCTCCCGCTATGGACTGACCAGTATCCGATGTGTTTGACTAGGCGAGCTATAGCGAAATAATTTAGATTATTAGCTCAGGCGCACAACGTCCTCTGCGACTCCCTCAGAAAGGAATAACACAGAGTTACTCAGACTAACAATAAAAAGATGGAACTAGCTGGACTATATCCAAGTAAAGAGGCGCTTTATGCTATGTCTAGTGAGCAATGCGCCGAGCTAGACGCAATTGTCTTGCTGCCCGACGATAACTCTGAGAGACACCGCTATATTTGGCAACTCATATAGCTTAAGACTGCTACCTGCGATATAGAGAGACCCGAATATCTCGCTCGCCTTGGGTTGTTACACCGATTGCCATCTGTCCACTCATGTACCATACATCATATAACCCACTCCATAATCCAGTGAACTCCTATAAGGCGAACAGCTACAGGGCAGACAGGCCACCAGCCCTTGAAATCTTAAAGCCTCCCGGAACTCTCTTCTGAAATACCCCGTCCGGATCATACTTACCCGCAATCTCCCTCATATGCCTCACATTCTCCTCTCCATAGCTTCCCAGCGCATCTTGCTCCTTATCACAGTAATTCAGATATCGGAAACCTACATCCCCCTTCACACTCCTCGCATACGTCTCAATCTTCTCAATGGCACTCTTCAAAGTCGGACCGGCAACATTCGCATTCAGCTCGGGCGTGTCAACCTCAACCGCCCAGACCAGAAGGACGCAATCAACCTTCATTTGATCGAGACCCATCATATTTCCACCACGGCCTGTGGGGTGTGCACCGAATGAGACTGGGAGAGGCTGAAGGACCATCTGGGTGTAGAAGTTCGAGTATGGGACCTGGTTCTTGAGGGCTGAGACTAGGGATTCGAAGACAGAGGCGCTTTTTAGGATGATCTGTGGGTCGGCTTTAAATGTTGTAGTGTACCATGTATCACTAGTTTAGTTAGCAATAGCTCACTTTATTAGAGGTGGCAAATAAACTTACTACTTCCCCGAAGGGACAACAAACGAAGTCAGCTTCGTCGCAACTGACACAGTCGTATCAACCCTATTCATCTGCTCCGGGATGGCCAGGAACTTCCCCAATGTTCTCGCTTCCTTCACTCCATTAAGATTCACCATATTCACCATAACAAAGTGCTCTTCCGTCTTCGGTAGATACGTCCACATCGCCAATATATGATCATCAGGGTAAGCGGCAAGGTTCTTCGTCAGATCCACGATGGCCTCTGAAGCTGCACCGTCGCATTTTTTGGATGCGCTATCGTACAATCCCAGACATCTACGGCTGAGAAAGTTGTCATATCGAAGCGCGTGACGACCCCGAAGTTATTCCCGCCGCCTTTGAGGGCACGTAAAAGGTCTGGATTCGTGGTAGAATTGGCATTAGCGATAGAGCCGTCGGCAAGAACGAGTTCATAGTTGACGACCTGGTCTCTGGCATCCGCATCAAATCAATAGCTGCCTTAAAAGAATGGGACAGATGGTGGGTGCATACCGCACGCAAATCCGATACGGCATGTATAAAATGTCTTTTCCCCCCTGTTAGTAAACCGCCTATACCGACTTTTCCTTCGCGGCCACCGGCGACCATGCGCCCCTCTGTATTAATTAGACGTTATATGATCTGTAGGGGATAGGGTGAGGGACGAACGTACGCTTCTCCAGTTCTTGATAAGACTTCGCCCACGTACCGCCTGGTTGTAGCGACGCAATTCCCGTTTCTGGATCGTACGTCGTGCTGTTCATGAGACCCAGGTCGATGGTGATCCCACTGACAATATTGTTTGCGCCGGGCCATTGCATGTGTCCGCCACTAACAAGCTCTTAGCACACACTCAATAAAGCGTAGGTGAGTGATGGTGGCATGAAACTCACCTTCGGATGGCAAACTTCACATCCGGCGTCGCAACTATAGCTTTGACAGCCTTGGAGACCTCTTCTGTGTTTCGCGGTCAGACGATTGCCCATGGTTTTACTTGCGCCGTTAGTGACCAGTATGACTCGACACGGGCGCTGTATACATCGCTGCTGGGAAGGTAGAGGATATCGCTTAGGCCCGCCGCATGGAGGTTTGCAAGAGCTTTCTCTCTGGTATCCATTGCTCTAACTTCTATTGTGATGATAACGAAAGGACACTGATAGACAAACCAAGACCCCTTTTATATAGAGCGATCGTCAGGCGTCCCAACCCCATTTATCAGCCTTCCCCGCATAAGACTGAACTATGCATATTATTTGCCATCGCGTAAGTGTCATACGTACTTTATGTATGTGTTTGACAGCATCTGGAGATGGAAGGTTTTTCGCACTTTCCAGGACTACCTAGCAGTATATCATCATCGATGTCTGGGAAATTAGGTCAAATAACATGAACCGGGGTACTGGTTAGGAGCTTTTACCTACATACAGGAGTACCCACTACTTTGAAGCTCTGTAGGACGGCCAAGCTCTCCATAGGTAATGTTGGAAACTCTAAGCTTACACTTAAGTAATCCAGCTGCCACCCGCCGCTGGTCTAGGATAGCTGCATAGAAATCACACGCCTTTTAGTGATTAGGGTTTTCATCGACTACAGTACCTTTCCGTGCAAGTGCCTTCGCAAAATAGCCTATGCCATTAGTGGCCATATTCCGCTTTTTCCCGAGGCATGCAGGTTTTCACACCAATTAATCTAGTCCGCAAAATATCTACAGGGTCTCAGCTATCTCACTACAGCAACCCTTGGGTTGGGTAGGGGGCATTGGCCGAAATAGACAAGCTAACGTCAAGAAAACGTAACCACGATTACCTTGGTGAGCTAGCTAAGACTAGTGTTCTACCACGTCGATCCATTGAAATTCGGCCCCTGATATAGTGTTGTTTTCGGTGAAACCCCTCCATTGACATCCGAGTCTCTGTCTTTGTTCATGTGCCACGCAGGGATCGGCTGGCATACGTAGCGTCGAGGGCTGCCATATTGATTGGTTACAAGCAAGTCAGCCAAATGAACACTAATGGCTTTCTGTTTTAGTCCTCTCTTAGTGTTAGTCACCTGCATGATATCGTGGCTCAGCCGCATCTCAGGGTCCATCATTAAGTCTACTCTCGATGTTCACAACTGACCCATCCAGGGCCTAGACAGGGCCACTGGTCCGGACTCCGCGCAGCCCGTGTAGGTCAACACGATTCTGAGACATTGATAATTGTGCCATTCCCCTTGTGGACCCCGATTATTAGGTAGTGAGCCAAGCTTTTTTTACTTTTAACTCTGCTGCCTGGATCGACTGGCAATTCACTGGCTCATATATACCGTGTCTTGTTCTCAGAGCGGACGCTCTTGATTTGACGTGCTTTCATTCGCCGAGTAACAGATGGCTCCAGCTGCTGCCAAAGCTGAGAGACTGCCCAGACCAGCAACGGACTATGAACGCTGGCTTGGAGATGATGAACAGCACCTTGACTCAGTGCGTCAATACGACCTTGATCAAGGGCAAAGCGATTACTCCAATGATGGGGTGATTACCGTCACTGAAGACTCAAGCTCGCCTGAGATCATGTAAGTCTATATAGACCATGTCCCCTCGCTCGCTGGATGCTAGGACATTGACATTCACAACCTGCAGGGGCAGCAACGACCTTGGGTCTTCTCCTTTGTCCTCTGACGAGTCTTCTCAGCCGAGCCGCCACCACACTCGTCCAACTGTCCCCGATATCGTTGCATTATACGCAGCGATAATAATAGCTGTCCTCCTCGTCCTAAAACTTCATGGATCACTCAGAAAACCACGATGGCGGAAATCGGAGGAAAAGAAGAGACAGGAGTCCCCACTCGGAAGAGATACAAAGGACTGAAGTTCATCTTGGCATATTGAAAGGATCACTCAAAAGGGATCCCAGATCTTCACAAAAAAAAGAAAAAAGAAAAAAAAAGTGGAGCAGCTGGGAATCGAACCCAGGACCTCTCCCATGCTAAGGGAACATTATACCACTAAACCACAGCCCCATTGATGGAGACACGTGACTCATTCTAAGCACATATTCAGACATGTTTTCAAGCCAGCATTAAATACGGACCTGGTGCCAAAGAAAGACAAAAAAATATGGAGCAGCTGGGAATCGAACCCAGGACCTCTCCCATGCTAAGGGAACATTATACCACTAAACCACAGCCCCATTTGATGCTTATACAATAAAAATTTTGCGAATATAATCCAGGGAATAGGCCAGCCTGATCCGGTCGAATGATCAGGCTTAGATTTTATTTTTTTTCCTCGTTCAATTCTACGCCCTGTATTTGAGAAACTAGATATGCTATACCATTTGCTGGTTTGAGAATGTCTTTGCACAGTCTTGTATTTCTGGTCGCTGCAAGTACTTAATCCAGAGGTCAGTCGAATATGGAAACCTTGTCCTATTTTGTCGCATAAAATATATTTCGGATGGTTCCGCCAAAAAACATAGGACCATAGAGAACAAACCACTACATCAAAATGGAGTACAAGAACCGGTATATTGTCACCTCACCTTGTAGCATGAACGCTATAGTTTGCAGTTACTATTCTCGTTCTATGTAGTTGGCAAACTGCAGCGGCTAGCCATGAGTGTCGAAATAGTACATGTGAAATGACCCTTGCTCGTCCAACAAGTGGCGTAAGCTCTGACTTTTCCTTGCTAACTCAAAATTACCATGTAGCACCAGTAGCAGAACATACTCCCTGATCCTGTTACCAGAAAGCCCACGGTAAGAACAGATTAGACCATACAGAGAAACAATTTTTACGCGGTTTTCGGTAAGTGATGTAGATGGATTGTGATCTACTTTTGAGTAAAGTCACCGAGCAAACCACCCCGGAATCATACTCTCGTTGAGATAGAAAAACAGTCTCTGCATAATACTATGGTAAAGTGTGGACAAAGACTGTGCTCCGGATCTAGAATCACGGTTTCCAGCCACGGAATCCTGTGGACCCGGGTAACTGGAAAGATGGATCCTAATACCCTTGGCCAACCCAGCCATGATGTAATAAGATTGAAGCCAAGCAAAAGAGATTTCGCCGAAGCATTGCACCGAGATCGAAATTCTCCTGCTGCAACAACTTATTTACCGATATACTCCAACCAGCTCCCATGGCCGGTGGTTTTGTACAATACCATGAGCCCAGCAGTGCGCACCCTGAGCCCCTGCCTACCTTAACTAAGGCGACTGATAATATCCAGTCGTCCAAATCCTCGTAATAATATCCTTCTTTCTCTTCCTCTCTCTGGCAGAATGGATCTCCGCGAAGATTATTCGCGCCGGTATAATTGGGCATATCGCCGTGGGAATTATATATGGGCGACCGCTTGCCGATATCCTTGAGATCGAGTGGCAGGAAACATTTATCACCCTGGGATATGTAGGGCTGATTTTAATTATCTTCGAGGGTACTTCTCTTGCCTTACTCATTCACCCTGTTATATGTGGGTACGGGCGGTGCTGATAAGTCTCAGGCGGGCTCGGTGCACGCATCGATTTGCTAAAGCAGAATTTCGTACTTAGTATGCTCGGCGCTGCGACCGGTGTGATATTTCCGATTGGACTCTCATATCTGCTGCTTTACTTGGGTTTTGGATATGGAGCTGTTGAGACGTTTATCATCGGCGCTGCGCTGTCTGCCACTTCGCTTGGTAGTTCCCCTAGCTGTGTAAGCAGGGACAAGCAGACTGACCATGACAGGAACGACATTCGCCGTGATCTCCTCCGCATCAAAAACTGTCGACCTCGGCCAGACACGTGTTGGCGCTGTCCTCGTGAGCGCTGCTGTCATTGACGACGTTGTTGGCCTTGTCATGTCCAGGTATACTCGCTCCTCCCAACTCATTCAGAACAACCCCTAAAAAGGCACCAGCGTCATTTCAGACCTAGGTAAACTCAGCGAAGGTGGAGACGCAAACCTAGGTTGGCTCATCGGCCGGCCTATCGTCGCTTCAATCGGCATGTCCATTGTAACTCCCCTTGTAACGAAATACCTATTCGCGCCTCTCTTCCGCCGATACATCGAAAACCACTTTGCGCGGTACGACCACATCTCTAACATAATGCTGATGGCGCTCGTTCTCTGCGCATTTATATCGATAGCGGCATACACGGGAACCTCCATCCTCTTTGGCGCGTTTCTAGCAGGCACTTTCCTCACGTATATCCCTTCTAAGAATCCCGAGGGTCCATTTGTGGTCATGACCAGGGAGGAAGGAGAGAGGGAGGAAGACAAGAGTCCAACATTTGTGCATACCTTTGAGCGGTATCTGATGGATGTGCAGAAATACTTGATGGAGCCGTTGTTCTTTGCGAGTATAGGCTTCGCAATCCCGTTCGTACAGCTTTGGACAGGAAAAAGGATATGGAGAGGGATTGTCTTCACACTGCTTATGGTGTTCGCCAAGGTGGGCAGACAGTTGGGCTCTTAATACGTCATTTTGTGATACTGACCGCCGCAGTTCATCGTTGGTATATGGGTACCACTTTGGCAAGCCCTAAATCGATCCAAACATGGGAAACCTCGCCGACCGCCTAGTCCACCCAATCAAAGTGGAAGACAAAGAGACGAAGAAGCAGAGATGGAACCGGAAGATGGAGCGAATGAAAAACCCGCAAGAGAAGGTACCAAGATAATCTGGCTGTCAGGTCTCCTCCTCGGCTCGGCCATGGTTGCCCGCGGCGAAATCGGGCTCTTGATTATTGAGATCGGGTATAATGAAACCTCATACGTCAGTGAAGACGGCTTTATTACCGGTGTCTGGGCTATCCTGCTCAACACTATTATTGGCCCGGTCGCTGTCGGTGTTCTTGTCAAATTCTATGGGAAGCGTATTGGAGAGGGAGCGTGGGGAGTACAGGAAACTCCGCCACCTGGGAGATCTGCTGGGTGATTTGCAATACAATTACTATTCTTTAAAATTAAGAACTGGTAATATATGAGATTTTATTTTACCAATCTATGTATAACTACGACGACTTGAATTTCGTAGTGGTAATAGTCACGGAGGCTCGAAAATTGTCTCAATAATCAAAAATGAGCAATCATGCTTTGACCGGAGAGAGTTTTCCGCCCCAGCTCACTATTAACATATTCAATACACAACGGAACCTATCCTATACAGGGCAGTATGCGGATGTGGACTGTCCTTGTACGTGGGGATTCGTTGGATCACAGCGGATATGCGGCTCATGCCTCAGGGGGGAAGAATTTTCCGACAGACAGCTTAACAGAGAGCATAAAGGGGGCCAGAAAAGATAGTCGCAGGCTGCAATAATATTCAGCCTCATTGGCAGTTTGCCAATTACACGAGTATGTAATGCTAACGCGAGGCTGGAACTGCCAACTGTCAAGCACGCAAAGCCCGGGCGGGACGGAAAGTTAGCCCCCAATCGCCAATGGGCTAATACGGCTGCATTTTCCCGTGTAAGAAATACTGAATTTGGGGGCCGAAGCGTCTGTTGGTACGCGGTAGCGACAGGCTCAAAGGGCTGTCAAATTGGAGCCCCTAACGCTCGCCATACCTGCTCTA
The DNA here is from genome assembly GCA_013305525.1 of Aspergillus quadrilineatus. Taxonomy (NCBI): domain Eukaryota; kingdom Fungi; phylum Ascomycota; class Eurotiomycetes; order Eurotiales; family Aspergillaceae; genus Aspergillus; species Aspergillus quadrilineatus. The sequence continues at coordinate 49,595 of JAAXYA010000052.1, read as the reverse complement.
TACCTGCATAAACTACGGAGGGCTGAAGGTCAATATCTGCCTCCAAGGCTCAGATCTTTGTCTTTTTCGGACTCCAGATTGGCCAAAAATAGCTAGAGCAAGCCAGACTCGTATTTATTTTTTTCTTTGAGATTGCAGTGCAGCGCCGCTCAGTTTCCTGTCCGGTGCCTCTCGTATTTTGAATTACAAAGGACGACTAGGCTGACACTGCCACTTCCTGACGTGATGAAGCTGTTCCATCCTTACTTATCTGGCTGTTCCCTGCATCTCAGGTACCAACATGTCCGTTGCAATGCATCGACCCAGCGTATCTACTCCTTGCTCTACCGAAAAAAATGATCAAGCCGGAACCAACGAGGACGAAAAACCCGGCTCCGCGGTTCTACCGGCAATATATTGATGAAAACGACTCACTCAGTGCGGCACCTAGTCCGGTATCCAGCTTGCTTCCAACCCACCTTAGAGCGCCGTCCTTACCATGCAGTCGCAACGAGGCGAAGGATGCCACTGGTCGAGCTCAACCGCGACGTTCCTTGGATATAGCCTCCAAAGCACTGGGCATCAAGAGCTTGGCCCTCAACAGCACAGATGCTGTGACCCAGACCACGGCGCCGCTTTTAGATGCGCGCCCAAACCTCACCCTCCATCTTCCCAACGGACGCGTACTTCCTCCACTCTCTCCAACAGCACCGAACTTTAGTCCCCGCGCTCGATCGTCTAGCTTAGGCCAAACTGGCAGTCAACATGTCGGTCAAGCTTCAAGTACCGGTCACTACCGCAGTGCCAGTCACACCTTTTCCTCACCTACCACACCGATAGCGATACTTCACCCGCCGCGGCCCCCATATTGTAATGCGAGCAGTGGCCCTCTCCCCTTCAGAAACCCTCTCCCAAGCCCCGTAATAACCATCCGAGAGCCTTCACCCCCGCCGTCAGAGTCGCGATCTGCAGTCCAGAGCCAAACCCAAAGTCGAAAGAACAGCACTGATTTTGGTGAAACGGCGACGGCCCGACTCGAACAGGTACCAGGAGGTGCAGCGGCGTCCAGTGGACGCGTGGAGAAGAGTATTTCCGCTCCTGATGCTCTAGCCAGCGGAGATCCCTCGCCACGACAGTCAGGCTCGCGGCCCTCTTTGGAGGATCATACCGGCAGTCACAATCATACTCCTGACATCGCAGGAGGGCGCAAGGTTCAGCAAACAGAGGCAAACGCACCGAGTCCATGCCAGGAGACAGAAGAACCCATGCTAGACAATATTAACGATAAAGCTCCTTTGTCTCCACCAGCACAGCGGTCTTCTTTTGATAACGGTAATAGTCAACGCTCTCGCGGCCGTAGTATGGAGCTCAGGAGAACAAAGCATGTCCGACGTCCCCGCCACCGGGCATCAACACAACCCCTGCAGATGGCAGACCCGATGTTCATCTCCATATCAGCCAAAGAGTCCTCGTCAGAGGGTAACGGCGGGAGCTCACGTTCGTCGCTTGGAACTCTTAGTCGCGATCGCAGCCTTACCCTCCCGGGAAGCCTGCCGCAGCAACCGGACGACAACGCATCGACCCGTTCTCCTCAAACGCCAGTGAGTGGGCCATTTCCAGACACGAGATCGGTAGCAGTCACCAGACTCACCTCTCTCAACTCGCACCCACCATCGCCGGTGATAGAGCGGGAGCATACTCGAAGCCAGAGTTTGGATATGAACCATTCGGGTGCTCCGGCTGTTCCTCGGCACAGATATGCGTCTCTCCCCGTACCTAGGATAGGATCACCCTCTATACCTTCTAAGACAGATGCGTCCCTTGCACCAGCCACAGACTCGGAGACAACAATCTCCCACGCTGCAGATCCGGCTTCACTCCTTCCAACTGGGCCGCAAACTCCAGCGCATGCTGTATTTCCTCCTCCGCAACCACAGCCACAACCTCAATCTGAAGCCATATTTACCCCCCAGCCGTCGTCACTGCCCGTTACAACACCACCTGCATCCTCTTCGCCAGCACCAATTCCACCCTCCGACATCCAGTCATCCTCATCGCACCTAGAAACTCACCAGCCCACAAGCCATCTCTCTCTGAGCAAGTTCACCACCCAAAGTCTCACCACGCTACGGGCAGTTGCATCTGCATCTAAGATCCACTCCTCATCAACTTCCTTGTCGAGCCCCAGGTCCAAGTATAACTCTAGCTCCAGCTCAAGTTCGATAGCCTCAGCGTCAACAACTTCAGTCCCAACTCCCCAGTCACCGCCGTTTCGACCCCCCTCGCCAACAACAACCTTCGATTTACCCCTAGGCACCCTAACACAGCTCATGAAGACTCAACTAGGTCAAGTAAGACACCTTCTCGCCACTCTATCTCACCATCTCCCCCCAGCAGAAAGCATCTGGATCCATGATGCAGTATCCGATGCAGAGGGCACAGTCCGCGAGATCCTGATACTGACCGAGCCATTGCGAGTAGACCGAGAAGTCAACAATGGCAAACTAGGTCTCAAGACGCAACTCAAATGGGCGGTTCGGGGCTCATGGAAGGCCAAAGACATGAGGGCGAGATTGAATCTTTGCCATTCGAGTCTGGTGGCAATTCTGATGAGATTACAGGATCTTGAGGCGGAGTACTCTGAGACTGTCACTGAGCATGCTACCGCGAAAACCGAGGCGGGGACGTCAGATGGTAGGAACTCAATGACAAGCGCCAATGTGTATGTTGAGGGACCTACCACGAGTGAGCCAGAGAGTCTGCACAAAGATTCAGCAGTGCAGATGGAGGCTCTATCGTTGAAGTCGGTCGTCAATGAGCATGCGGGGGTAGAGACACCACCAGCAGGCCCGCAGAGTCCGATATCTACAGTATCAAGAGAAGAGAGCATAGAGCCCGCTCCAGAGAAACTGGACAATGAATTGGTGGACATGCTATCCTGGCGATGGTCGCAGGGGCGGGAAAAAACAACGCAGTGATCATAGACATTTGATACTTTGAAGTAATTGTCATGAATAAACCGTATTATAATGAACCCTAATAATTGATGCTTCACTGCTACCTAAAGTATCGGATTCGTTAGACCTGAACTTTCCCAGAATCTAGGACCTTCTCCCCTGCACCAAGACTACAGCCTGAATAACCTGACTCCCTTTCGTCATATTACTTGGTAATCTCCAGCGTGATGTGAAATGGATTATTGGAACCATCACACAAGAACTCTAAAGCACAAAACTGCTCGAAGAGCCAGACTCAAAAGATCACAAGTCAATTTTGCAAAATCGGGAATATGCGCCATTCATCTACGGCGGAAGAGGTACGCGAATAGAGCGGTGAGGAAGTCAATGCTGGGGTATGTCGACGATCGCGCAGGCCAGGGCTCTGTTGCTGATGCATTTGCTATCGCCATCGATGGAGTGGTCGGATGCTGAAGCGCTGTTGACATTTGCGTCTGCGTGCTTGATGTGCTGGCTGCTGCGAGCGACTCGGATCTCAATTTGTTTTTGTCATTGTTTCTTTTCCTGTATTGCACCTGACATCGCCGAGCTTGACTCAACCTGTAGAGGTCACTGTTCCTGTGCCGTTCATTGACGTTTAATTCCCACTTCGAGTGCTCAACTGTACTCGCAGCCTCAATCGTGATCAAGGTTGTATAGAGATCCTGTGTTATCCTCTCTGAGAGTGATCCTCGTCGTCGTCGCTGGTGTAGTACTGGAATCGGGCCAGAATCGTCTCGGCATGGCATTGGTGGGTGTATTATCTACCAGAGTGATGAAGATGCCCGTCGATGGGCAAGTGGCACGATGGACCGAGCTTGTCTAGCATGATGCGGTGTAGAGTACAATATGCCAGCATCGAGGGACCGTGGAGACTGGAGGAGGCTGTTCGCGAAAACGTCCGAGCTGGGCATTGCGTGATTGAGTGAGAGCTGGAGATTCAAGAGAAGTGGCTTTAACAAAGAGGCAAGGCAAGGGAACAACAGCCCACATAGCAGCATTATAATAAAAATACTAGAGTGTGGAGTGCGTCGGCTCTGGAATAGGCAAGGCTCGTTCTAGAGATGACCTTCGCATCTTATTATAAATAGGTAGACCCTGCCGCAGGGCCCAGACATCATTTGCCGAATCCTAAAAACCAACATGACCGTCCACTTTGGGTTCATTCGATAGGTCTAGGTGTAAAAATAAAGCATCCGGGACTTGGACTGCACGGACAGGGCTAACCTATCACGGATGCCAAATTCCTGCCCCTGTCTTGTTTATTGTGGCGCAGGCACTTGTCCTCCATACGGGGCAAAAGTCGAAACAGTCTGTTGCCCTTTCTCCCGCGTCATCATAAGCCTCGCGCCATTCGCAGTTTTCTGCGACAAAAGCGCAGAACGTCCAGCTTTCATCAGTAGGAGGCTCTGTATATAGCAAATGTATTCGCAAGTTTTCCAACTGAGAATGGGCCCGGGGATGAATAACTCCTGGGAAGCTCACATCGTCATGTTTTAGGGCACCACGATACAAATTACCCCAATGTATGGCAACCGGCACCACGACCAGACCAGGGCAGGAACGGGTTACAGCACGTCTGCAGCTTGGGCATAACGAACGACGACATGGAAAAGAAACATAAAAACCGCCAATGGTTCCATATGAGCCCTCAGCACTGGTACGCTGTCTCTACCGTTAGAGATGTTGTTGCTGGTGCGCTTAATTAAGCGCACCAGATGGCCGCCTTCTGCGCGTACTGGGATGGAGGATCCGGCTCAACATGGGAGCTCCCACAGAATAGCAATAATCTTGGAACTCCTGTCATCACTAGGACTCCCAGGACACTCCGTAGAACTCATCCTGTAGAAGCAAACAAATTCTGGATCCCAGCTCCAGTTGAGCTTGGACGACAAGGGCAGATCGATTCAAGACTGGTTACAATGTAGGTCTGCAAAGCGGGTAGTATGCACAGATAAGCTGTGCCTGGTAAAGAGTCAGGGTCTTCAGATCTGACCGACACAAAAGGGGTTCCAAGCCCCTTACCTCTTACACTGACCGGTTCACTCATCGTACAAATTCGGCCCCAGAGCCTCGGGGAGTCACCCCTATAACCCAGTGGCTGGATCAGCACACTAACTATTAGAGCGCGTTCTGGCGACGTTCCAAATTGCCGTGTTCCGCAATGACGCATCCGGCAGCTGAGTCGGTGGAGCAGTGTATGCATTGTTGGATACTGGACCGAAGCTAAGCTGCTAGTCTGCTAAGCAAGCCCAAGCCTCAGCCGTTGACAACGGCTTGTGGGGCGGGGCTGGTCCTTTAAGGCACGGAGTAGCTGGCAAGGTGGCCGCATAATTGGCAGCCATCCCGCGCTGCCATGCAATTTCTATTCCTTCAGTGACCGACATTTACTTGATTTAGTCAATGTCTTCGTTCCTTCGTATACTGTCACATGACAATCTCCGAGGAAATGGGGTGCACTTGTCGGGGGTGAAAGCTGGAATTGACCAATGGATGCGTCTGGCTTGTCTGCTGCAGCGAGCCCTAAGAGGTACATATCAAATGGTAAATCGCAGTAAAGACCCAAGGACTGTGATAGGCCTTGTTCAATCCTATGTAAAACCTGTGGCGCACCATCGGCGGGATTTTGCGTGACATCGGTCTCCTAGAACTCAGGGACACTCGCACGGCAACATGTCCTTTCAGAGATACTACAGCAGGATTGGCAAGATCACGCTCTATCTTCTTTTAATCTAAACCACTCAATCCCATAATCTTCTGCTAGGCGTGGGGAGTGCGGAAATCTTCATTAAGGACATGGGACAACCGGCCACTCGACATCCGTTCCGAGGAGGCCTGCTTCGTTTTTGGGCTGAATCGTAAGAAACTGTATGCCCATCAAGGAACCCCGCTTCCCCCGCTACAAACGCTGCTACCTTTTCAGTTATGATATCGATCTCCGCAAAAGCCAATCAGCAGCGTCCTAGCCCGTTAGCGTCCATTCAGTGAAGAGTCCTAGACATGAGCTGAACATTTATACAATGTAATGGTGGACTGGTGCTTGACCTTACCTCCCCACTCCTTGACATCGCCGTCAGCATCAACGGCGCATGGCTGTTGTTCCAAGGTCAGTCCTAGACCAAAAGGATGACGTGCTTCGTGCGCGTTCTCTTCTATCACCCTACTCCGCAGGCTCTTCCTCTCTGGACCAGGGGTGCTTAAAGGACTTAGGCCGGCCGTTCTCTGGCTGTCACATCAAACATGATCTCTTGTCCCCGTCTTTGTCCATCTCGTTCCCGTTTAACCCGTCTTTGTTTCAAGACCACATAGTTTTTGTCACACAATGGCTGCGACTGCCCAAAACCAAAGCGAGGAAGTTGCCGTGGATATCAAAACAAACGCTACCGTTCATAATCGCGAGATGGGGCCTGACGACAGCGTCCTTATTGAGGACTCATGCACCCCAGACACCTTCGACAATGAAATTGTTATCCGTCCGAATGCGCCTCAAGACCTTCCAGCTCTGCTCAGTAGGGAGAGCAAGCTCGGCGCCTCATACGCACAGAACGAGGACGAGGATAATTCGAGCCGAATACCTGGATGCGGCCCGCCGTCTCGTCTACTCTCTCGAGACTCCTCGTGAGGCTATGGTCAGATACTGCTGGTCTCAGGTTCGTTCTCCCGCAACGGCGTAGAATGCGTCTAATGTACGCAGAGCACAATCTACGCTGCGATTGAGACATGTGTCGACCTCGGCGTCTTCGTTTCGTTGTCGAAAGATGATACTCCCAAGACAGTGGCCGAGCTCGCCAAAGCTACCCACGCTGATCCTTTGCTTCTCTGTATGCTGCTCCCCCGACTGGTTCTACTCCTCACTCCCCTCTGGCATGCTGACAAGCCAGCCCGCCTCCTCAAGCACCTATCCACCATGGGTATCATCGTCGAAACAAGCGAAGACACCTACCGTTGCAACGGCTTTTCCACGTCTTTGAGCAATAAGCGCTACAGCGACGCCTACCCCTGCATGTTAGCTCGTTATTTTCCTCTATATTTCTCTCTTCAGCAAAGTCCGCTGATACCGTCCTTAGGACCAACTACATCACATACGGCATCACCAGCCTGCCCTCGTTTCCTCAAGAGAACCAACTACGCCAACCCAAGCAACGGCTGCCATACGCGTTCCAAGACGGATACCGCACCGACAAGCACTTCTTCGAACTCCTCAAGGAACACCCCACCCACGGCGCAGAGTTCAACAACCACATGACAGCCTACCGTCAGGGCCGACCTAGCTGGATGGATGACGGATTTTACCCGGTCCCTTCTCTCACGGAAGGGTTGAACATCGGTGCTGACGACGTGCTCCTCGTTGATGTTGGCGGCAACGTCGGCCACGATCTGTCCGAGTTTCCCGCAAGTGGCCCAGCATTCCTGGCCGACTCGTTCTCCAAGATCTGCCGGGGGTCATCAAACAGGAGAAATGGCAGAACCAAGATACACAAGAGACCATTGAGCCGATGAGTCACGATTTCTTCACCGAGCAGCCTGTCAAAGGTACCACTCTCCCTCTTTTTCCTCTCTTCTCCCCCTTTCCTCCCATACTACATACTACTACACATCATTTACAAAACTACGTGCCAGAGCCTACTACATGCACTCCGTCCTCCACGATTGGGCGGATGCCGACTGCCGCCGCATCCTCTCTAACCTCGTCTCTGCCATGAAGCGTGGCTACAGCAAGATCTTGATCAAGGAGAACGTGATCCCGTCCAACAACGCGTACTGGGAGACGACAAGTTTGGATATCATCATGATTGCAGACTTCGCGTCCCAGGAGCGGACGGAAAAGCAGTGGCATGCGCTTGTCGAGTCGGTTGGGCTCATGATTGTGAAGATCTGGACGAGGAGAAGGGGAGTAGAGAATCTGATCGAGTGTGAGCTTGCTTAGGTAGGGTACCTGACTATAATTTGAGGTTTGAGGTATTTCAAACGCATTGATTTCACAAGGTATATAAGATTGATTCCGACTCCTGAGGCAAGGTGTTTTTATCTTAGCATTAATAGCCCGGAGGTACTAATCGACAATCTTCCAATGTAACCCTGTATGAGAGATATGTTACCATTTGAGTCAGCGTGCTGGTAGGCATAGCCTTCAGGTTTATTTCGTATTACCATGATAGGTGGATTGAGACGTATAAACCTCAGTATAGTTATAAAATCTTCATTACATCTCAATCATCAGACAGTGGAAAGAGTGGACTTCTCAACCGGGATAGTTGCCTCGTCCATCACTTTGGCGTCTGGCTCTGGAATCAGAGAAATAGCTCAAAAATCTAATTATTCATTTCTCCTCTTCCTCTCCTCTGGGACATCAGGAATCCTCCAATTATTCAGAATCCCTGTCCCGAAATTCAAATACGTCGCATATCCCAGCCAAGCCGCATACGGTGCAAAGAGCCAAAAGCTCACTCTATCGGACCCCCACAACTCCCTCATGAGCGTCGCCACTGTCCCACCAAGAAGAACAATATCCCCTGCGGCCAGAATTGGCTTCCTCGCTGCAAAGAAGAGCGGCATCCAGAGGTGGTTGAGGAATAACTGAGCGGTGTACAGCGTCTGCGTGATGGTGGTGTCTGGTTCCAGAGTGTTCACCGTGAAGTGGTAGGAGGCGTAACCAGTTAGCCCGTAGAGGAGAGTCCAGACGGGCGGAAAGAGCCATGAGGGTGGTGAGGCTGGCGGTTGCTTGAGGGTATGGTACTTGGGTTTCGTGCCGTAGCCTGTAGTTCGACATTAAATATCAGTTAGCTAATATTCTATTTATTCTTCTTCATTTTGAGCACTTGGGATTGATGTCAGGGTTCAATTGACGTACGGTTCACGAGGTAGCCTATTGTTGAGCCCGTCGCGATGGGCGTTAGGGTTGCAAGTAGTGGCGAGGCGAAGATCGCCTGCGGGAGGGCGAAGGACCACGGCATTTTGGTGATCGTTTGATACGAGATCAGAGAATAAAGCCCAGTCTGGGGATGATGCAGGCTGGTTATATCTACGAAGAAGCTGTGACGTCACCATCGCGACCAAGCAAGGCAATGTATCAGCCGCAAAGGTCTAGACTTAAGAGGCCGAACGTAGCCTTAATCAGTAAACTTGGAGACGCCTCTGCATGATGCACTTGGTAATACATGGCAGGAAAGCGAAATATTGAACTCTTAAAGTATATAACCTCTATTGTTGGCTCATTATATGCATTTTGTCGCCACTTTCCCCGAAAGCATGGTAGGCCACTAATATCTGGCCGAAGTTGTTCTATATAGTATTTTCATTTACAAGGTGAGAGTAGCAGATCACATATTTCCATCTATCAAGATCGTCCGACTTGCTTCATCGTCTTCCACAGCAAGGTCTGCGCATAAACCACATGCAACTCATACAACCACCACGGCATCTTCTTGAAATCCCTTTCCCTTTGCCCGCCGGGATACATATTTCCACACTCAACCGTAACATATGTAACCTTCGCTGTCTCATCTGAAATCTTCTCCACAATGAACTCCTGGAATCCACCTTCCATCAACCGCCAGGGGATTCCATAAGAGGCCGCTTTGTCGACTTGATCGACTAGGCGGCATGGAAATTTCCAGTAGAGGACGGTTCCTGCTGTGTCTGTTTCTGCATTTATGTTGCTGGCCGTGATCATCGCCTTGCTCGGCCGGAACTCGCAGACCGGAATAGCCGTTTCGGAGGGTAGAATAGGTTGGCCCAGCTGTATCCTTCGTGCAGAGCTCCAGTTACCTAGCATAAACGCCCCCGCACTATGTGATCTCCCAAACAGCAAGCTCCCCGGAGTGAGGGATAGTTGGGGGACATCTTTATCCAGGAACCACGCTTCCGGCCCTCTTCCTTGAGCGTCAAGGAACGCAGAGAACAGATTCCGTGAAAGACATATGCGTCTCCGACTTCGCTTATTCCATACCTCTCCAGCTGTGCAACGGGAACATCAGCCTGCAGCGCCACAAGCGAAGTCACCCAGTGTGTTTTCTGCGTTTCGCGCTTGATCGCATTTGAACCCGGCCACTTTGAAAGCAAGACTGATTTATCTGCTCCCCATGGAGAACCTGGTGCTCTTTCGGACGACTCGATGATATTACGACAAGCACTGGACAAGCACTGGCTATGGGAAGTTGAGTTATCAGAACGCGAGGATATGAATTTTCGAGATATCGTTTGCTGAAGTAAATTGCAATGGTGCCACCGAATGCGAGGAAAGAGAGGGCTGCTGTGAGGCGGGGCTTGGCTTGGAGGAGACTGCTCATGATATCTGATATCGTCAGAATTTGTTGAAGCCTTAAAGCTGCATGTTTTTATTGCTGGATAGTATGACTGAAAGGTGGCTCATGGTGGCTTGTTATACTTAACACCCGGGCGTCGATATCATGCCGGTTTACCCCGAACTCGAGGATGGATCACGCGGCCTCTGTCACTGTGACTCAGTCACGTCTTTTTTATTCTTTTAGGGGAATTTAAAAGAAATAAGAACAAATCACGATTGAGAGCATCTCCAACACGGCCTCGAGTAGTTAGATCCTGCCGCCAGACCCGAACGAACTCGGACTTTTAGCAGCTGGATTAAGGGGTTAGCCACAGAGCTCGACCGATACTCTAAATAGCCTTACCCTAATTGGCTTTTGGAGTATACGGCGGTGGTGGTTTGTCAGGAACAATATCTGAAAGTGCCGTCGCTGGACAAGGGTCACTCCTTCGCGTGCAGATAGCAAAGAGAGCGTAGGGCCAACACCTCGACGAGCTCGGTCCCTTGATTTTTCTTCGAGGCATCACGCCGTTTCTTCCTGATAGATACCGCCACTAAGACCAGTATGGCGACTCCAAACGGTACCCAAACTCCGATCAGGATTCTAGCATTCTTGTTCAGACCGCTGCTCTGCACGGATCTGCAGGCCAGGCTGGACCTGTCCTCCGGAGAGCCCGAATTCTCTTCGAGCTCGGTCGTGAAGGTCAAAGTCGAAATCGGAACGTGAGACCACGACTATCGTATTGAAACCGCGGAGACTGCTGAGGCGAACGCCCCAAGCGAAAGTGTTGGGGGTTTAGTCTTGGTGATATAAGGCAACGGTGATATGAGAGATCAGGGGGTTCAGATTACCTTTGAGTTCTCCATGGATGCTGATACTGACCTCGTTTCATGAAATTTTGGAGCAGAGAAGCTATACCACAAACAAAGCGACTGTTAGCAGAGGCCCAGAGTGTTTTTATCATTAAGTGCAATCGGGCAAAGGCGTCGAAGTTCTTGCTCTGTAAAATGCATTGTTCAAGCCCTTGAGTAGGGCAAGCTGTCTCAATTTGTAGCAAAGAGTATAATACACGATACCACCCAGAAAAGATCATCAAAAACTCCCGCTAAGCCCCAGACAACCCATCAAATTTCAACTCTAAAGATCATTCTTCTCTGGATGTACCCAGAATAATCTTCTCAACAACTCCTCTCTCCCCACTTCTTTCAACCAGGGCCCTAAACATACCACCTTCAGTCTTTAGAAGCTCTCCCGGAGTCCCCCACTCAACAACCCTTCCAGCATCCAGGACCAGGATCTTGTCAAAGTCCGCAATCGTGCTCAGTCTATGTGCAATGACCAGTAAACTCGAGTCGGACCTTCCAAACTCGCTGCGGATAGATTGCTGAATCAACGCGTCTGTCTCCATGTCCACCGCGGAAGTCGCTTCATCCAGAACCATGATCTTGGGACGGGTTAGAATGGCGCGGGCTAAACACAGGAGCTGCCGCTGACCGTGAGATAGATTGCCGCCATTCGTGGTTACTGGAGAGGAGAGGGACGCGAAAAAGCCGGTTGCTTTGGCTTTTGAGGTAGAGGTTGAGGAGGCAGTGAGAGTTATGCTCGCGCTCATGGGGTCAGTTGGGCTTGTACCAGCTGTCGTAGTTGGACTCCGACTACCATCTGACGGAGAATAGGCCTCTGATCCCGAACCGGACGCCGAAGCAGAGCTGGAGGCAAGCGTCGACGTATCCTCGAACCGCAGCAGATGCACCCGTTCCAGCGCATTGAATAGTTCCAAGTCACTATGTTCCCCGAACGGATCAAGATTCGACCTTATAGTCCCCGAGAAGAGGACAGGATCTTGCGGAATGATTGCCAGCCGACTTCTCAGCTCGGACAGCTTGACGTGCCCGATATCCAGGCCGTCCATCATAATCCGGCCGCGTCGGGCTTCAAGGAAGCGGAAGAGTGCCAGTGTTAGAGAGGACTTTCCCGCGCCTGTGCGTCCCACAACCCCGACGCGCTGGTTATTCTCCACTACGAACGACACCCCATTCAGGACAGGCGGCAGGTCAGGCGCGTAGCTGACTTCCAAGTCTTCGACCTCGATCCGACCTTTTGTCGGCCATGACGCAGGGGGGGTGTACCCGGATTGACTCTCTGTCTCGATGTTAGCGTACTCCAGCACACGCTCGGTAGCATTCATATCAATCTCCACATTGGCATAGAACCGCAGTCCCATTGCTACGGCGTAGTTGTACTGCAGCGCAAAGCTCATCGCAAAGCCTGCCAGTGCGGCCGAGACACCGGGCATATAGACCAACAGTGCAGCAGTGAGTGCCGAGAAAAGCGCACCAACAAGCGCCATCCAGAACCCCAACCACCGGTTGAAGAGCCAGAGGTACCAGGATGCTTGCGCGTGGCGAGTAATGAGGGTATGCATGTCGGCAATATACGTCTCTGCTTTATTGAAGGCGCGGATTGTAGAGAGGCCAGAGAGGCTGGAGCCGAATTTCTCCATCACGGGAGACTTGGCTGTACTTTCGAGGCGTTTTATTTCACGCACACCAGCCAGGTACGCGCTGCAGAGGCGCATGCAGAGGGCCAGCAAGACGCAAGCGAGGAACAGAAGAAGAGGGGAGACGGTTACCCCTGCAACCAGTATACCCACTAACTCGAGCAGTTTGTACAAGACATGTCCGATATCGTAGCCGAGTCGCCAGTCGAGCAAGTAGATGTCAGATGTGAAGCGGTTGAGAATGCGGCCGAGCGGGACGGTGTCGAGCCAGCGTAGGGGAGCGCGGAGAATTGTTCCCAGCATATCATTGAAGAGGGCGCGGGAGGAGGAGATGAAGGCCAGGGCCAGGGCAAGACACCTCAGAGTTCCAATTAGACAGGCAGCCATGGAAATGGCGATGTAGATGGTAAGGTAGAACATCAGATCGTGCCCGCTGGCTCTAGGCTCGCCTTTTCCGGTAGAGTCGCCAGTCCAGATGCCTACCCACCATGACTGCAATGGTATATCAGCACAGTGTGCCTAAGAAAAGAAGAATAAGAAACTTACCCTGCCCACAAGCAGCGCCATAAAAGCTGCATATGCCAGAAACGCCAATGTCCACCACCAAACCTTACCTCCCCTATTCAGATACGAAATATACACCTTCATTGATATCGCACCAGTCTCGCGCTTCTCCTCCTGGTTAAACTTCGGTATCGTCCGCGCACTGAATGCCGACGAACGCCGTCCAGTACTAGCAGCAGACGAGCGTTTCCGTTTCGGCAGCTCTCGAAGAGGTGGCTCAGCTGTTTCTCTGCTGACTTCGGCTTTACCCATAAGGTTCGTTAACTCTCCGGTAGCATTTAGTTCAGCCACTGACCCTGCGTGTGTGACGAAGCCGTTTTCCAAGAGGACACAGTAGTCTGTGCGCGGGAGACAGAGGCCAACATGGTGCGTCACCAGGATTCTTGTTCTGTTATGGCCTAGTTCTCCAGTTAAGGCGTGCTCATAGACATGCCGGCCTGTTTCTGCGTCCAGCGCGCTGAAAATATCATCCATGATTAGGATTCCGGCGCGAGAGTATAGAGCTCGAGCAAACGAAATCCGCCATCTCTGGCCGCCACTCAGATTTATCCCATTTGCACCTATATCAGTTAGATCTCCGTCCGGGAGCATCGTCATATCTTTCTCTAGCCCAGATGCGAAGATGGTTTGGCGGTATCGCTGCCGATCATACGGCAGTCCGAACAAGATATTCTCTTTTATTGACGCATTTTCCATCCATGGGTTCTGAGCTACGTATGCGATGGCTGGATCGATAATCCAGTTCTCACGCAGCGCGAGATGGTCAAGCCTCTGTGTTGAAGGCCGCGCACGCGGGACCTTTACTGAGCCTGCAAGGATATCGCATTCGCCAAGTATCGAGGCGAGAAGAAGGCTCTTGCCAGAGCCAGTCTTACCAACAATCACACTCAGACCCTTAACAGGGAACTCAAGGGTTAAATGGCGAAGGGCGAAACGGTCAGTGTCAGTCTCCCAGTCATTTTCATCCTCGGATGGCCATGCAACGGTTGCGTCTTTGAAGGTGATTCTCTCAACATCCGATGTGTTCGACATCTTCTCTGCTGAGGACAGGTAGGTATCGATCCGATCCGCACTAATCTTTGCCTCCATCGCCTTGGAGAATAAATCAGGTAGACTGGCGAGAGACGACTCTAATGAGCTAAAGATGCTCAGGGCTGTAAAGGCAACTGACGGAGAAAGCTCCCCTCTCGTTAATGCATAAACTGTCAACGATATCGCAGAGAGTAACAGCGGCCCCATGATCCAAACAGACACCATTCCTGTTGTGTATACGGAGGTCTTCCAAAGCAGGTCGAGCTCAGTTTCGCGCTTCTCCTTAATCCGGTCTTGCCATTGCTGCTCTAGCGCGCCAAACTTGATCTGTCTTATTCCCTGCAGGACCTCGGTTACCGTGCTGGTCCGCTTGTCACTCGACTTCATGAACTCCTCTTGTGCGAGAGCGTATCGTTTTGTCAGCCATGAGTTCAATGGAGCCAGCAAGATTGCACCGCCGATTCCTGCCAGCAGACTCGGCCACCCGATGAGACGGACGAGAAAGCCGCCCGCAATCGCCAGTCTCAAAACGCAAGACGGGATGAGATAACTGAACGTGACGAAGTCGGCGATGCGCTTTGCGTCAACAGCCGCAAGGTTGATGATGCTTTGGCGGTTTTGTTCCTGTTCTTCGCCTTCTCCGTCCTCCTCACCCTCGTCCTCCCAACCTCCCTGTTCCTGGGCAGCTCTTGTCTTCGGGGAATTCACATTTTTGCACCGCATCGATTTTGCAAAGACTAACCCGGACAAACCTTCGTATATAGGGATCCACAGGTCCGAATAGATTAACCACCAAAGCCACGACTCTATGCTTGACGAGAGTGCCAAAAGTAAACCCAGTCCAGCAACCCACATCCACGCAACCGTCGAGTTAGTCGGCAAGATAGCACGTTCCTCTAGACTCTTCAGAATCTCATACAGAGCCACTTGCGGGCCGAAACCTAGGACACACACCACAAGACTGAGAAAACCCTGTACGATGAGCGCTCGAGCATGCCTCTTGATCAGCGCAACCCACAGCTTCCGTCCAGCTTGGAACTGCTGCAGCTTGAAATGCACTGTCTCTGCGCGTGCAGCGAACGGTAGTTTCGGGAGGTCGTCGATGTCCAAGCTCTTATTTTTTGACGCAAAGTTGAGCAGGTCCGTTGTCCAACCGTATGTGAAGCGGTTATACGCGCTCACGGTGAGCTCCTGGTCAACAACCTGGCCTTCGAAGTAGATATTTGGGCGGCGGGGGATCAGGATTGATACTGTTGCGCGGAGGATTGAAATTGCGATCTGGGTTGAGAGGAGGACTGTGAAGGCAGAGTTTATGGTTATGGTATGCCCGTTGCCCCAGAGGATGATCGTCTGCGTTGCTATACCTAGGATAAAAACTAGAGATGCCCAGAAACAGGAGATACCAAGCGAGTATCTCTTGACGCATGACCTTTCTGTTAGGAGGGAGACTGGTTGTATGCACATTGCCATCTATACCCACTGTTAGACACGTTTTCTCTCCTCTGCACTCCTGCCCAGGTCAAGAGGAAAACTCACCCACTCAACCATACCAACCCACGAAATGGCCATAAAATGCCTTCCTCTATCCCCAGCACATGTGACAACAACTGCCTGCGCAAGCGAAACCGCGAACCCAAGGACAGAGAGCGTGGCGATGCTCCACGTCTGCCACTTTTCTGCTTTCTCGAACTCGAACACGGAGTGCTCTGTAGCTTCGCCATCTTCGTCAATATATTCATGTCCTGCAGAGTCCAGCAACGCGTCGTATTCGTCCTCTAATGGCAACCGAATTGCGCCTCGTCTGCTCGCTGTATACCCTACAAGCCATCGAAGTGTAGATATTCGGATGCTAAAAAGCAGAATCCCCACGAGGCCCAGCGCCCCGATCGCAATGGCCCAACTTTCCGCCTTAGAAGATGGCATCCCTCATACCCACATCAATTGTCGACAACCGTGAATTTGACCCGTTCGATGATCCGCAATTGGCGTGCCGCGGAACGAGAGTCGGCAGATGGAGGGAAAGAAGCTTATTTCCATCAGGCGCGAAAGAAGAAAAGTTCCCCTGAGATAAGTTCAAGCCCCTTACCAGTAAACAAGGTCACGTCGTACATTCCAATCCTGCGCCTGCATTCCTGACTTGAGTTCCGCCCTGGAAAAAGTCCCTGCTGAGCGGGCCACGCGGTGGACGGTGGATTGTGTATTGTGTATTGCGTTACGATTTTTTGCAATATTACAATGCCATTGGAGCTTGGCGCTCAGCGGGTAGCAGTCTAGCGAATAGGAAGTGGGAACCGCTAATGCCAAGACATAGTACTGTTATGTACTGTATCAGGGCAGGGCAAGGGCGCGAAGGTACTGAAGGAAGGGTTATGGTATTGAACACCTGCGAAGTTGTGGAAGGGTAGGAAAAAGACTAAGAAAAGAATAGACAATGGTTTATGCAGGTCAGCTGGTGCACTGGCCTCACTCTCGGAATTGTAACCGTTGAGTAACATGGTCCTACCATCAACCCGCTCTATCTCTGACGGCAGGGCACCTTCAACTGAGGATGATCGGGTCAAGAGATCAATCGATTGCATCTCGGTGAGTATTTGAGGCCAAATTACTCCTTCCAGCTGAGCAAAGGGTCTTTAGAATTCTGAATATGTATCTTAATGAGCTGCGTACGGCCGTACTACAGTGTTCTTGTCCCATGCGAATATATATTTTCTCGTCCGCGGGCGGGTGCAACCATGCGACCTCTCACAAAAAGGTACGTATCAGCTACCTTGCGCATGGTAGCAACATTATATATAAAGGGAAACCGAATACCTCAGTCTTAAGTAACGATTACAGATTGAGTCCTTGCTCAGGTGAGCAGAAGAATAAGGGCTTGAGCGACGCTTGCTGGACACCAGGGATAACAAGGTTAACAAGCTCTCTACAGAACGAATTACCAGGAATAGAGTGCATTGAATGGTGAGCATTCGGCTGTGTATCGGTGTATGCCAGTTATTTGAAACACGATCCTTAGACTAAAGGATGAGGAGGTTCGAATGCTGCTTGTCGATCAACTGCCAGCTGTCGCGTCTACAAAGGATCAAAGACGGTCAGTGACGACACTAGTGCAGTGATATTTTCGCTCGCCTATCCGAAGGCGAGAGTACACGAGATCTATGCTCGCCAGTGTATGATGCTTAGCCGGTGTTTCCAGAGTCCGGTTCCCTTGTTTAGGTAACAAAGGTATAGGATAGCATTAGAACATTTGCTGGAGAGACGACTGAACCAAGAAAAAGCATCGGGAGCCAAATCACTGAGAAGTGGGCTGGTTCAATGACGATCAAGGCTCCACAGACGATGAGCAACCCGATGGCTCTAACTTTATACCGTCGCCGGGGGTTATCGGACATTGAGAGTGTATCCTGAGAGGCCAGAGCAGGTACTGCCGCGTTTACCTCTGCCCATCTGCAAGTCTACAGTGAAGTAACCTAGTGAATGACGGACAATCTGTGTGTATCATGCCTGCTGCTGAGGGCTGGGACTCAAAATTCAAAACACCAAGCCAGAAGCGTCTTCGTGCAGACGGACCCCCAAGACATACAGTAAGTGCTCGAGCACCGAAATTGCATATACCACCTGGCTCCAGCAAATATCTGGGCATCAGGGTGAGAAATACGAGCCCGGGCAACGAGGGGCATGGTCGGGACAAAGCGATAGACCTTTCCATCGATAATATGCAGTGCACGTGTCCGTCCCGCATACTCTCAACGATAGGACCCTGAAAAGTTTCAGGTCAAGGATATCAGGCGGCGGGTACTAGATTGTCGCGTGGGGAATCCATTGATAATAAGAAAGACTTTACAGATACTGGATGAGAAGTCCGCCTTTTTGACGCCCAGGGAGTGGCCGCTTGTCCTATCCATGTTAGAAGGATGCCGGGCATTTGCTTTTTCTACTCATCAAGCTATCGATGAAGCAGATGACCCCAAGGCTGGCTGCAGGTCAAATCCGACCTAGTCGTTCTGGAAAAATCTCGGTCTTGCGTTCATCTCGTTTTCGGACACGCCATAGCTGGGGTGCGTCCAACCGCCACTGCAGGGTCCAGCGAATGTCGCGCGTTCCGACGCGCACGACGAGTCCAAGCCGGCCCCACTGAGCAGCCTGTGCAGGCTGTGCGAACAGGGTGGCTCACAGGGAAAGATCGCCGAATTAGGACTGTGGAAACGAGAATCGCCAGAATCTGCAAGGACACCGCTTGAGGTACATGCATCTAACGCAGATGCAGGGATGAGACGATGACAACCTGACATGTCACGCAACTGGGTAGAAGGTTTCCAGAACACAATTAAAGAGGCCCACGCGAGCTTGCATATCCTGATGAGCTTTCTGGCCCACGTGAAGCAGCTACGTGGAATTCTGCGAGTCTTGGATGAAAAACTCTGTCTCTCGGCAGCAACAAGACAGAGCAAGTGGATAACCATGCGAGCAGCTGCAAAGTACAGCAAGTTAATGACCCCCACGAAAGATTGCGTTGCAACACTTCCAACACGAGCCGCCACCTGATGCAAGAGTGAGGTGAAGGGCTAGAAGAAAGGAAAGAGATTGAGTGCCCAGATGCCGAGACAGCTTTAGGGCTTGCCAAGAACATTGGCAGTCTCAACCAAGGTTCGCAGCCAATGAAAGCTCCAATAAGCTCTGATCTGAGGATCAACGCTGGCCACAAGCTCCGGAACGTGCTCAGGTATTTCCTCTGATTGGCGGATGAGCGACGTTTACGCCAAGTCCGCTCCTCTGGTATGGCCTTGGCTCTGGAGCTGCCGTGCAGCCAATGCCTGTCTTCCCGAGCTTCACGTTCTGCAGCTGCGAGATGAGTCCTACCAGGCGTCACTTGGCGGGCATTGCCCGAGTCTCTGCCTTTGGCCGCTGTCCTGGTCAGTATTTTATTTAATGCACGCGCGTCCTGTAGGTCAGCTCTTTTTTTCACCACACCCGTCGGCTCAGGCTTCTGATCTATCTCGTCTTCCTGACATCAAGTCTTCTCACTTGCGGACAAGATGCCTCATCCACTTACCGCCAAGTATGACTGGATCCTGGCCATCACTTCGATGGCCTTTGTCTTCAGTGCGGCCAGTAACGGTGCCAACGATGTCGCCAACGCCTACGCCACCTCTGTCGCGGCCCGCACCCTGAAGATGTGGCACGTCGGTATCCTGGCCGCTATCACTGAGTTCGTTGGTGCGGTCGCCCTCGGAGACCGTGTGACCGACACCATCAAGTCCGGTATCATCACTCCCGACCGCTTTATCGGTAACCCCGGTGCCTACATGCTCGCCATGGGATGCGCCGAAGTCGGCTCTGCTGCCTGGCTCACCACCGCTACCTTCTTGGGCTGGCCCGTATCTACAACGCAGAGTATCATTGGTGCATTGGTCGGTGTCGGCTTTGCGACACAGGCCGATATCACCTGGGAATGGACCGGCGGCAGTGTCTCGCAGACCGCCGCCTCGTGGGGTGTCGCTCCCGGCATCGCCTGCGGTTTCTCGGCCATCATCTTCGGTTCCCTCAAGTACTTGGTCCTCGAACGCGAGGACCCTTTCAAGTGGGGTCTGCGTCTGATCCCCTGGTACATTGCCTTGACTGGTGGAATTCTCGCCCTGTTCATCACCATCGAAGCGCCAACCGCCCCTTCTCTCGAGGAATTCGGTGCCGGAAAGGCTGTCGGTATCATCCTCGGCTGTTTCTTCGGCTGCCTCTTCGTCGGCTACGTCTTCTTCATGCCCTACTTCCACCGCCGCCTCGTCAAGCGTGACCCCCGCGTTCGCTTCTACCACATCCCACTCGGACCCCTCCTCTTGACTGAAAACCCGCCGCTCTATTTCCCTCGTGAGGGTGAATGGGCCATTACAAACCATTACGAGGACGCATACGGCGAGGTCCGCGCAGGAGGACAACAGACTATCACCGCCGCTGTGGCCGGTAGCGTCCTTCCTCCTGCGGACGGAAAAGAAGCCAGGGACACAGACATTGAGCGCCAGCCCGACTCGCTTGCTTCAAGCCCCGAAATCGCACCCAAAAAGCGTATCATTGAGCCAGAAGAACGCTTCCTCGACCCCGTCCGTGATCTCTCTTGGGGTAACCCCCGCAAGTGGCTTGGCTACATCAAATACGCCCTCCTGCAGGGTGTGACCCGCGACGTGATCACGCACGATTCCCAGCTCCTCCGCGACATTCACGCCCGTGCCCGTCGCTACGACGACCGCGTCGAACACATGTGGACATACTGCCAGGTTGTCTCCGCCATGATGATGTCCATCGCCCACGGATCGAACGATGTCGCCAACGCCGTGGGTCCATGGGCTGGAAGCTACCACACCTTCAACTCTGGCTCAGTGGAAACAGAAGCCAGCACACCAGTGTGGTTCCTCGTTATTGCTGGTCTGCTCCTTGGTGGCGGATTCTGGTTCTACGGGTACCATATCATGAGGGCGCTTGGTAACAAGATCACCCAGATGTCTCCAACGCGCGG
Organism: Aspergillus quadrilineatus; assembly: GCA_013305525.1. NCBI lineage: Eukaryota > Fungi > Ascomycota > Eurotiomycetes > Eurotiales > Aspergillaceae > Aspergillus > Aspergillus quadrilineatus. Next base: position 28,733 of record JAAXYA010000052.1, on the reverse strand, counting down.
GTTCGCGACGGAGCTGGGTGCGGCCACGACGGTATTGCTTGCGTCGCGTTTGGGATTGCCCGTCTCGACAACACAGTGTCTCACTGGAGCTGCGATCGGTGTTGCCCTGATGAACTATGACCTTGCGGCGATCAATTGGCGACAGATTGCATTTATTTTCTCGGGCTGGGTGCTTACCCTGCCTTGCGCCGGCCTTATTTCTGGTCTACTTTGTGTAATGGCGTTGAATGCGCCGCATTTCTAGTTTTGCGTTGCGGATTGTGCAACTGTCTCTTTTGTATGACTGGTAACTGGGGAGGTTGTTTGGGGCCCGTTAGACTATACCCGTATAATCTTAACTACACTTCTTGACACTTTGCCGGTGCTTTTTCAGTAATAACTCTCCTATTTTTAGTCCAGCGTAGATAGGTCTATGGCCGGTATACCCTATCCCTAGGCTTGCCTTGGTCCCAATTCAACCTGGACGTGCACTAAAGTTTAGACGTTGCAACGCTCCTACAAGCATTCATGGCTTTCCGTCTCAACCAAACCCTATACTGTACTCCTTCGCATATATTTTCTTCCTGATATGGCAACCTAGATCTCCCAGTCCAAGATACCACGTCTCTTGCGCTTCGCTTCTGTCTTGTCTTCCAACGTCCTAAAAATCACGTTGGAAAGAGAGTAGCCTAATACCTCCGATGCTCAGTCGACTGTTTTTGCTTTACGCTCTTTTCCAGAGGCCTGCAAAGCAATACCTTAGCAATTTCTTTGCTGGAGAGAGTTTCGTGATGCGAAACGACCTTATTAGCCCAATGCCGAGCTTTATAACGGTGCCTGGAAGGGCGGAGCTCTCGCTACTCGGAGCTTCAAATTAGGTCTCCTTATGAAGACCCTCTCGACAGCGGTTATCAATAGTCTTGAAGAAATACAGCATAGACATCCCAGGTCGCATCGCTCATCCCTATATTCTTCAGAGGCGCCAAGACCTGGTGGTATTATCCGCGCGACTCCGAAAGGTGATGAAGATTACTCCGGTTGTTTTGGCAATATTGGCCTGTATCTGTTCTCTGGTATGCACTAATGCTAAGACAAGGGTTTTTATGCGTAATACAAGTGCTGGACGACATTGGAGGATTCTCATAAGGTCCATAGCTTGTGAATCGTGTTGAACCGCCGCTGTAGTGGGATTGGGCATTAAGGGGAATGTGAAGATGGCACTTTAGTGGTGGTTGACTAGGGGTGGTTGACTAGGGCTAGGAGGCCGATAAAGCAGAGGGTCCGCGGTGGTTTGCAGTTTGGTCGACTGATAAGTCGTATCGACGAGGTGGTCAAGGACTCTGTGAAGGACCTCGTCAGGCAGACTATCGATTTGTTCGCACCAGCTGCTGATGGTTGAGATACTTCGGAGAAATGGCCTGGGGTTTTGTTGTACTTGATATTCACCTTACTAAAGAATTGAGGAGACTTAAGGACAGCGCAGTAGAATGAGTAATTCAAAACAACCCAAGAAGTAAGACAGACAATGTTGTGCACGGATAACGGAATAAAAGATAATTGAGGGCGGAAGGATCATGGAACATGAGAGTGGACCATAAGGGCCATCCTAATATGCCCTTCAGAGTGTGGACACATGTTTAGGGCCAGTTAGCCTGATACTGTGAGGTGATTGGAGCCTGACAAAGCCGGATAATCTGCAAGAACGAATGGCACTGTGAAGAAGAACGAGGTGAAGCGAACCAATGTTAGCATGCACAAAGCATAAGCGACATACTCACTTCACTGCAAGTGGTCTCTCTCATGGCAGGCTGTCTAATGTCAAAGATCGGCATATGGGAGGGTAAAGTCAATCGGATTAGGGATAGATGTCATTGGTAGGAAGCTGTTTTGGTACTCGAGTCTTATTCCTCTACCAAGCTAGCATGTTGAACAACTCTAAGTGATGGATGCGTAAACACCCATCACCTTTCCTCTCTTTCATCCTCATCTCCATCCTGATCCTCCCCGTTATTAGATCGTGTACCGAAAGAAACTCGCATAATCTCCCTTCTCCCTCTCGGCCGCCTTCTCTGCCTCCGAGTATTCCGCCGGCGGCTTATACTCTCTATCGCGCCTTGCGTTCTCTCTCCTCAAATAAATTGTCATGATGGTGCACAGGATGGTGCTCATAGTCAGACACCCAATCAGCGTACCATGCCCAACACGATAATGCGGTTTGTCCTGTGACCGGTAGATGAACGAAGACAGAACACCACCGAGATTGCCGCAGCCGACATGCATGGCGATGCCCACACTCCGCTTGAATGAGCCGCCGATATTGTTCCCGTTCCAAGCGACGCCTTGTGGGACGTTAGGGTAGATCCCTGAGGCGGCGAAAAAGGTCCCTGCGTATTTCACGCCGTTGTTGTCGGATGAGATGAGCATTATGAAGCCGATGATCCTAGAACCACAGTTAGATCCCGACCTAGCTTGCAATGCGGACAAAAAGAGGGGACGTACGCAACAATATTGAAACCAATCATATAAATCCCACGCTGTCCCTGGCGATCTGCCAGAAACCCACCCCCGATACAGAATACGCAAGCCACCACATAGGGCGGGACTGTCATAAGCTGCGCCTCCTCATTCTCATAACCAAGACTGGAGACAATGGTCGGTAAGAACAACGAGAATGAGTATAACGGTGTGTACACGCCGACAGTGATGAACATGTGCACCCAGATCTTCCAGTCTTTGATAGCGTCCCAAAAGAACTTCATGTTATATTCATCCGCCAGGGAAGAGCGGTCCTCTTCCAGGCGGCGCTGAACTTCGGCCTTCTCGGCAGAGGTGAGGAATTTCGCTGTGGAGGGATAGTCGTTCATTACGTAGAAAGACGCGATTGCTACGGGCCTGTTAGGTTTGTTGGAGGCATAGGTGGAGCGGACATACCAATGACAAAAGTGAGGATACCCTCAATAATGAAAATCCAAGCCCAACCTCCCTTCCCACCGATTCCGTCCATCTCGCCGATTCCGCGCGCAAGAAGGCCGCCGAATGCACCAGCTGCTGTGGCGGCTGAGAAGAAGATAGCCATACGGAGACCGCATTCGTGCCGTTTATACCACATTGTGATGCTGTTTGACCGATGTTAGGCCTAAACCCCAATTCAACCATCTAGAAAGAGACATACTAAAATGTGACACCTGGAAAGAGACCACCTTCAGCAATACCCAGTGCTGCACGGGCAACAAGCAAGCCAGCATAGTTCTGCACCAGGCCCATGAGTGAGCAGACAACTGCCCAGGCAATCATTATCGAAGGGATCCAGAGGGACGGGCGAGAGCGCTTCATCATAATGTTTGAGGGGATCTCAGCGGCGACGTAGAAGGGGAAGAAGATTGCCAGGGCGACCTGATCAATCATTTAGTATATAGAGTTTTCTCGAAGGTTGGACGTACATTGTAGTCCAGACCGGACATGTTCAGATCCGTCTCAAGACCAGCCAGACGGGCATTGCCGATATTAGTGCGGTCGAGGAAACTCAGTCTAGATAAATTGTAAGCTGAATTTTTCATCATAGTGAGCAGGAAGTTCTGGGGGAAAGAGAACTGTACAGGTAGAGAAGAGCAAGCCACGGAATCAAAACAAAGTCAATCTTGCGAATCAACTTCTTGGTTGCGACGGTATCGTAGCCATTGCCATTGGAATTGAAGCCCTGCTCTAACTCCTCGCTACTGCCGCTATCGAGAACGACCTTTTTATCCTCCATCGTGGCCGGGTCTGACAGAGCTGAATAGAACAAACCGGGAAAAGAACACCAAGTAATTATGACAGCGCTGAGCACTAGGCGAGGGCAGGCCCACTTTATATGATCAGCGAGGCCCATTCCCCCGCTCTATGGACGACCCGTCAGTCTGACAGCTGCGTTGGGTATCTGCGTATGCCACCCGGTAGCATGGACGCGGCCTGGCCAGTTACCGTCGGAGATCTGTCATCTTCCAGCCGTCCAGCCAATGCAATGCTTGCATTATGTCTGGGCAAGATGAGATTAGGCTCAAGGGAAAAGATAAGCAAGGATTAGATCCTGGTTCCCAAGGCGTTGAGAGTATCTGGGCGCTCCCAACGCTTGAAAGTCGCAAGCACCCCAAGCCCCAGCCGACGGAATCCTCCTCGCCATTTGCTCATCGAGATTCGAACTTCTCTTTCCGCGAACCGAACCGCCAAGCTAATTTACCCCTTGGATTGTACCGTGTTACAGAGTCTGCGTCTCGGCCAGATAGCTGAATCCAGCCTGGGCTGTATCTCTCCTACAATGCAGATAAGCCACGGTGCGTCGCCCCCGTCCAATCACAATTACACCAGATGCTCTAGAAGATCTTGGCGCTTGGCAGCACACTATTCCTCGACGTTTACTCGACGCCGCAATGACAGCGCTGGAAGGATTTTGGCGTAATCATTATCAACATTGGGCTTGTGGTAGTTTGTGGCGGCTTCCAAGATAATTGGCAGTTTTAAAAAAGGCATTCCTCCGGCTTGGAAGTCGATATCTTCCTTTTCTCCACGCGGGGACCCCGGACGGAGGGATGAATTGATGAGCACGAAGAATTAGGATGTACTTGGCGGCGAGGAAAAGACTGAGAATGTCTGGAATTACCTCCTGACTGCCGGCGAGGGGAGCTGCATTGAGCCTTCCTTGATGTGCTTGGGTTGATAAGTAGGTTATGAGCTTCTAGAAATGGAACCAGAAGAGTGAACGAGAAACCTAATCTAGTAGATAACCACTGTGTATAAATACCCGCCTCCGCAATATCTACGGGGCACCCCTCACTGTGCCGCTGCTTGGCAATGAACGGTGAGAATCTTGGCAAATCTGGGGCTCTTCTCCTTCAAAGTTGGGAATAAGAGTTGAGAATGAGGTCGGCAACTTGAGTTATAAATGGGTCTGGCCATTCTGAAACGGCGCGCCTGAAACTGTTTGTCTGCATTCGATAGCTAAAGAAAAAAAAAAAAAGGTTGGGGGACGGACTATATAGCAAATGGATAAGGTCTAAAGTGCCCTTTCATATGGAGAACCCCCCTGTTTGTCTTTCCGGGAAATATATTAAGGGGCTTCTATATAATGATTATCGATTTATAATTGCAGTCGCATTGGGTAGACAATATATTAAAGTGAAATATATAGTCAACGCGAAACTGTAGAGCATAAGAAGTATATCCACAGACAAACATGTACAGTCAGCACCGTATGTACAGGATGAACCTATAAAACAATCAGTCACAACAAGCAAACACTAGAGACAGGCAATGATACCCTATATATAAACATCGTCAAATTATCATAAGGGACGCTCCTCGCCAGCAAGGAAACCCCTCCTAAGGACTGCCTTCATCGACAAGACTTAATAGAAACACAAGCTTCATACGGCTCCTCCTCCTGAAATCCCCGCATATAGCGCTGCACATCCTTACGGAACTCCCTTCGAAATTTCTGACAATGCCCCGCGAGATACATCTGCCCGCGACAGGACTTGTCCAGCGCGTACCGGAAGAACTGCGGATTTTCGCTGACAGTCTTCATTTTTTCTATCCGACCCTCTACACGTAAGACGTAGTGCACGCAGTCCACGCATTCTTCCGCCTGGTCTGCGGACATGATGGGATCTGGTCTGCGGGTTGCGAAGAGGGCTGCGGTGGGTTAGTTAGGTGGGAATGGGGCCGGGAGGGGAGGTACCGAGAGTAAAAATTATTAAAATCAGAGTACAGAGTATGATAGTGAGAGAGGGCAACTTGAATTTCAGGGAAAGGGCTGGGATGGCCATGGTGATTGCTGAAGATAGAAGAGCTGGGCCAGGTTGGCTGGGCTGACCGCGAACGCGAAGTCAGAGCTGGAGCTGAGGCTGGGGTAGAGCGCTAACCAAGCATGGCTAGTGTGGAATTATTAATAGCTCAGCCCCGCCAACTCTGTTGAAATGCTTCATTTCCAACAAACTGGGGAATCTCTAAATAAACCTAGACTTCTACCTAGGTGGGCAGCTCTCATCACTTTGTTGAATCAAATGTTTGACAGATAATTGCCATCCGCATGAATGATACAGTGCTCATCTAGGGTAGATTGGGTCAGTTTATTTATAAGTGGGGACGTTTTCCACTCACTGTACAAGGGTGATGGCCTAGAATTTCAGCGGCCAACATGTGACGCCGTCATTTTGCTCCAAGTGCTCCTATTTCAAAGCAACATCGACTTCGACTAGTATAACTATCGAAATTTGTGACACCCAACTATCCAATGACCGGCTTGCCGATGCATTTCACGATACGTTACAGATAGTGAGATAAATGATCCTGAGCATTTAACATTACTATTCACTGCAAAAGTTGATTCTAACCGCAAGTTATTCCTTGGATTGGCACCGAAGAGTAAGTAAGGAGGCGTGGGGAGGGAGTAATGGCGGCGGCAAGGCAGATGCATTAGGATAGATATCAAAGTATCACACTTTGTTGGTCAAATCCAAGCTCTGATTCCTGAAAGAAACCCCCAAGTACCGCTCCAAGATTCTCCACCCATTCGCGGTAATCCTCAAGCGATCAACGACCTGTCCAAACCACCAGATCGCCGGCAATCCATCGGCCCTCACTATATCGCGCCCAGCAACAACATCTGCATCAGGGTCGCCCTCGCCCCACCCGTATCTGATTAGAGTCTCTTGATATCTGACCACGACGCCTCCGTTCTCATCGCGGTCAACAACGTGGTTTGTAGCACTGCGACCAATGCCAGGGATGGAAAATCCATACACATTCTCAAGGAATTGTTTGATCTCGGCGTGACCTCGGATCGTGCCGTGGCTATGGTACACGATGGCGTCTGGGAGAAACGTGGCTGTCATCTTGTCGTAGTTGAATTCTTGGAAAATGAGGTTGTGGCGGTTGACGAAGTCAATCGCCGTGCTTCTTTCTTCGCTTGTTATATCTTTCGATGGAGACAATGGAACGGGCGGGAATCGTCCATCTACGAGGAATGAGGCCATGATGATCGGGTATGGAGGATGGAGCCTGTGGTATGTTCAGGTAAATGTCAGACCTGGAAGCTGTGCTGGTGCAGAGTGAATACACCAAGGGCTCTAGACTATTTATGATATCTGCTGGACAAATCTTCGCTGATATTGCACCTCTAGTCTCTGTGAACACTATTAGTCAGTTAACTCGGAATACCTCGGCAGATGTCAGTGTTCCGCGATGATGGGAATATTCATCGGATAATTGCAAGGCAAACGTTACTGTTCACTAATCAGTCTCCTGCCCATGGACTCGCGGCTAATAATCAGTGATTAGTGATAATTATTGCACTTCACCTCTAGCAGACCCTCTTTTCCCGAATCCCGTAATACTCCCGTCCGATCAGATCCATCTTTCATAACGGTAGTTGCTGACTTTATGCTTGTTACTGTTGTTGCTGCGGTCTTTTGATTACCCTAGTTCCATCTGTAGCCCTGAAAGGCAATGTCAGAGTAAGAAGTCAAACCCCCTATTAGAAACTGATTTCAAACTCATTTAGGTCAAGTAATTGATATTGAGCAATTTTGGTTGAATAGCTCTATATGACAAGATTCGTCAAATCTTAAACACTTTTCTCTCTTCTAAGATCGTCAAGACCCTTCAACACAGACCTTGGCCGGCCATCATACCCCTTCATTCTCATCCACGCCTCCAAACTTGGGATCCGAGACGGGTGAATCCGATCCATCAGTGCCATATCCCTTGTTGCACCTTTGCCCTCACTCCAATACCGCCACCAGGCTGTGAAATTCTCCCGCCAGGTCATGAATGACTCGTCGCGAGGCACATCCGAGGCCACCGCCCAGTTTGCGTACGCTCCTGGATACAGCTCGGCCTTGACCAGGTACTCATCTAAAGAAAGCCGCTTGTGGATACCTTTTTTGCCCGTGACCTTAGTGAAAGTGGTCGCTATTTCGGCGAAGCTTACTTGGTCTGTCGCGACTTCGAGGTCAAGGCCTGCGGACTGCGAGGGGTTGTCAAAAAGCCAGAGGCTGTAGACTCCGACGTCGTCGAGTGCAATAAGCGGGATCTTGCCGTCCGCTAATTCAGGTGGTGATTAACAACAGTCGGCCGTTCTCTAAAGGATGAAAAGAGAAAAGCTTACCAGCCGGATTCTCCCAAGCAAATGAACCATCCTCTTTCTCCTTTGGGACAAACATTCCATCAAAGAGCATATCCATGTACGGCCCCGTGGTCAGCAGCGAAGTAATCATACGGGACTCCTGGCCATGGTTGAGGATCAGATCGCCAATCCGCCCCTTGGAATCACAATGCGCGCAATGATACTGCTCATCCCAACCTGCTTTACGGAGAGTATAGTCGATATTCGCGAAAACATAGTGTTTGACGCCATGATGACGAGCGATCTCGTACGCTCGAATACCGTAGAATAGCTCGCTTTTTTCCCCGAGCGTGAAGCCGTCCAAGTTCACCCAGGCGCCGTATACGCCGGCAAAGGCAGCGTGGAGATCTGCCTGGTTTTCCTGGGAGCCTTGCTGGAGCGTTACGTGAGGTGGCGCAGCCAGTTTCCTAGCCTTCTCTGAGGCGGTATTTCGAGTCAGCACTCGGACATCGTAGCGGCCGCTTGAGGAAAGGGCTATCGATTCTCCATGTTAGACTGCTGCTCCCTCGCAATCCCGTCTGGAGTGCGACGTACCCTTGACAACGGGAGTGCCCTGAGCGCCAGTTCCTCCCACAACAAGGATCAATTTTCTGTCTGACATGGTGGAATCCGCGTGTTTTTCTCTGTATGCGTTAACTTGGCAATAAGTTCTTTTCTAGGCTTCTCAGCCTGATGATATCAGGCATTATATACGCTTATATCTACCGCGGCTACGTATTACTGATATCTAACCGGTAGGATTATCCGACAGCATGATTACAAAGGCAATTTGACATCTATATTGATTAGTGATACCTCGTAGACATTTTGCGTCAAAACTCCATCAGCACGGTCATATCCACTGTTGCTGCAGGTGTTTTAGTCATTACGGATTTGTAAAACGTCCAACTACACTCAATATGGCTCGAAAACCTTTAGTAGCCCGGCACTAATCTGTCAGAAAAGTCCTTTTTTTTTAAGCAAATGTCACTATCGAGTACAAACTACACTCTCTCGAAATTAGTCTGAGTCGCAGATATCATGATTAATCTCCGGCCTACTGCCAAGGACGTAGTATGAAGATATTATTGAGCAAGTCGCATATGTGGTATAATCCTTTTATTGTACCTTTTCAGAATTTATATGTTCTAGTGTATAAAATAGCTCTTTCTCCATGCCGCTCTAAGCTCCGTCCACATTGCCAACCGTCCTCCATCAACAACCTTACGATAGAGTAATTACTCAATTTGATTCTGAATAATCTACGCCAAGTATGGGTAAGTCAAATATTAGCAGCACATGAATCCCTACCTAGGAACAGAGACAAGGATAACAATGTCAGCATTAATATAATTTCTCTTGGCTTCATATAGCTTCACGGTGCTCCTTGTCGTATTCAAATTTCCAGCTGCACTGAGTCCAGGCACGTTATCATCGGCCGGAAATAGGTTTTGGGAGATCCTCATAAACATGTATTATCTAGGATTAAGTCTTCCTATTAGAGCCATTGGGCATATCCAAGTGGTTAGTGAACGGGGAGCAATGGTTGCCTCCACTGATCAGGGAACATCTGCCTCAACCAGAGGGTATGCGAAATCGTCCAAGCCTGACTAGGCTAAGTAGGCAGCAAGCAACTCGACGGCCTCTCCCTGTCATTCCATCCCTCCCACTCAAGCAATCTTGATACTTGACTTCCGCGTCAGAGGTACATCGACGTGCAGCACCAGCTTCTGATTCTCCTCATCATACTCGACCTCCGCGTCTTCAGCTGCCACCTCGGGCTTCGCCCCCACACCCAGAATAGTAATCCGCTCGATTCCGACGCCCGGGTCATACTCAAACGAGCCCTTCATCTCAAAGACGCCATCGACATAGCTAAAGTCAATCTCGGAGACTTTATCCTGCACTTGCGACAGGCCATCATCAAGGTAAAGCTCGCCACGAGCGGAGCCATCCAAGCCCGGTGCAATGACGATATTGAATCCCTTCTGGCGCAGCGCAGTCGTGGTGTTCGCGCTCTCGATGCGCTGTGGGTAGATGAGACCGCCCTTATAGTGCACCGTGATATGGGTGACGTCGACTTCGGCGGAGACGTACTCGCCGTGTCCGCGGACGGGCTTGCCAGTTCCCCATTCATAGAAGATGTCGTCAGGGAGGTAGTAGGAAACACTGGTGCTGTTTTCCTCCGTGACCGGAGAGACAAGGATGCCGGGGCCATAGAAGAATTGGAGATCGATGCCGTAAGTGTTTTGGTCGGAGGGGTAGTTGAAGAAGAGCGGGTTAAGGGATGGTGTGCCAGTTTGGGTCTGCTTGTAGATGGCTGTGTAAATGTAGTCAACTAGATTGGCGGGCTCAATGTTAATTACGTTGGGATCTGATGGTGAACGCAGACTTACGCAGCTGGTATCGAATGGCAATGCCGTTGCGGGCCGCTTCGGCGACGATCGGCCACCGGTAGAACTCTTGGGGATTGGCAAAAATCTCGGCGTGGTTGCGGAAGAAAGTGTAGAAGGAGCCGAGGGTGGCCCATCTAGTAGGGACTCTGTTAGCAGGCACGTAAGGTGCTGTGGAGTTAGGGCGATCGTACCTGGCACAGAGGGTCTCAGTCACGTTTCCACCGAAGCCGCAGACATCAGGGCCCACAACGGGGATCTGGTAAAGCGAGGCGAACTGGAGAATTTGGGAGATGGACAGTCGGTATGAAAGCCAATCGGAGAGGTTATCTGCAGAGAAAAGTAGGGCTAGTCAGCAGCTGTTCCCCCTTCCCGCAAATTTGGATTGCAAGAATTCCTTACCTCCAAGCCAGTGCGAGACATCCTTTCCAGAGCCGGCAAATGTGCTCCTGGTGATCACCAATGCGCGGTCATCGGGACGTCTAGCCCGCATGGCATTGTGCGAGTGAGTGGACATCATCGCGCCGTAAAGGCTGTGCGTGTCGTACTGGACGTATCCGCCGCTTTGCACGATATCCGTGTCTGCAGTGCTGTCCGCCAGCGTTGGGCCGGCGCCGTTCTGAATCATATACGGCGGCCTGATGAGCTCGCGGTTGGGCAGACCTCTGCACTCGTGGGGGCCGCAGCCAGAGCCGGATTTGCGGCCGTGCTGCCACCCAGCCTTTGGGTCTCGCGGCCAGTGGCGAACCGCGGACCGCCAGCGGCCAGCACCGAGCTGGCGGTGCGATTGAGACCGAGCCCGACGTTCGACGGTGACAACTGCGCGTTTCTCGTTTGTCTGGTCAGAAGCGAAGTTTGGCTGGAGGCTATCCGGAAACCCGGGGATAGGGGCATCTGGCCCGTCCCTCACGGCCGGTGGCTCAGGGGGGTTGTCATTCGCCTCGGCAAACTCCTCCGGGGTGGTGTTGTTGCCTGGGTAGGGGCGGTTGTAGAAGTTGGCGGGCTCGTTCATGTCGATCCACAGCGCATCAATGTCCGGGCCGTTGACGCCGTCGAAGAAGTTGAGGAACTGCTCCGTCCAGTATTCCTGAGCGTTCGGGTGGAACCAGTCAGGGAAGTAACTGGGACCAGCCCAAACGACACCCTGGTAATGAGTGCCGTTCAGTTCCTTCATGAACGCATCGTACTTCAGACCGGCGTCGAGCGCCGGGTTTGGCTCGCTGTAGTAGACAGCCGGATCAACCATGACAATGTAATGTTGATCTCGCGCGTGAAGAGTGTCCACAAGGTCTTTGACCAGCTCTGGTGGGAACCGTTCGGGATCAAGCGTGAAGATGCGCCGACGGTCCATGTAGTCGATATCCGTCCAGATGGTCTCCAGTGGGATATCGTGGACGGAGTAGTTGGCGGTGACAGCGGCCACCTCGTAGACATCCTGGTAGCCGTACCTGCACTGGTGGAAACCGAGTCCCCAGTACGGAACCATCAACGGCGGCTGGACAATTTCAGCATACTGCCTGGCCACATCTTGCGGGGACGGTCCGGCGATGAAGTAGAAGTCGAAAACGCCGCCGATGATGTTGTACTCGAGGAACTGGCCGCCCTCGTTGTCGATGTAGATGTCCATCCCGTTGGAGTTAAGCAGGAAAACTCCGTGAGTGCCGTCCTGCCGGTGATCGAAATAGATCGGGTGAGCCCCGTACAGATTCTGGCCTTGGGGCGTCCCGTAAGCATCACGGGTGTAGATCGTTCGGGTGTAGTTGGTGGTGTTGAGCATGAAGGAGTCGCTATGCTCTCCCAGACCATACAGATGCGGGTTCTGCGGCAGGTGCGTCCTCAGATACAGATACTGGCTCTCGAACACGAGCTTGGTGCCGGTGGTGTCGAAGAGCACCTCGCCGGTGTCTGTGCGAGAGACGGTGAACGAGAACGGGTCGGCGTTGAAGTCAAACTTGAGCTTAGAGTTCTTGGGCGAGCACCACTGGCCGAAGCCAGGGCGCGGGAAAACGCTGTCTGGCACCTGGTAAACTGTGTTGTTGGTGTCCAGGATCTTGACGTGCAGTCGCTCATCGGTCTGATACTCGACTTCGAGCTTCAACTTGGGCAGATCGATCCCGTACACATTGCATGCTGGCCCGGCGAGCGCCAGGTCCGCATAGAAACCGGATCGGGTTTTCCAGTGTTTGGTGACTTTGTACCCAGTGCAGTTCGAAAGGTCCTTTACGTAGAGGTCATTGCCGGGACGGTCGAGCGGATCGACGCCAGCCTGGCTCTGGGCGACGACGCAGCCAGTCAGGGCCGCAGCCCAGGGGAGCAGCTGCTGAAAGCGCATCTTGACTCCACAAAGTGAGGAAGAACTGATCTACAGGATACTCGATCTTCTTGCCCTAGACCTTTTATACTCCGCTTCATGGACTGCCAAGAATTGGGGACTCCGCAGTCTCCGGTAAAAGCCCGAGCAAATGCAACGCTTCGCCAGCGCTATCCAATCATCGACCCTGCTTAACTGTCGACTCCGGAGTAGCCCCGCGGTAATTTGTGAAAGCCCGGGCCTTCCGTGCCTTGGTCGCTGCCCAGGCGCTTGCGGGGTGTTTACCCAGTAGTGATCGTGGATTCAGTGCCGTTGGACGAACCCTGACGCCAGCCAAGCGATCGGATGCGCTTCATGATACAGGACACCGAGCTGGACAGCTTCTAGAACAGGGGCTCCGCCAACTGCTGGATCTTGTGCTCGCTAGGTTGAGAATTGGCGGCCTATCGCTCGATGAGGCTGAGACCGATTGACTTTCTCTCATCTTCGAGTAAAAGTGCCAAGGCTGCGAAATTGGGATCGGCCCATACCCACCCGGGAGACCAGAGGTGGCTTAACAAGAAACTGATAGACAATGGTAGAAGTAAACAGTTTCAAGGAACAAAGCAAAGTATGGAAGAGAGAAAAGCCGGAAGCGAAAGGTGGTGGATAGGATAATGGCCTAGTAAAGGGCAGTAGGGAAACCCTACGTCTTCCGACGGCCAGATCAGGCCGCCCACCCGGTAGGAATTGAGGGTCATTGTATTCTAGTAAGAACTTGGTTCAAAGAAGAATGAAGAGACAACCGCTGGGCAGATATAGGTGTCACTTGAGAATTTATTGCTGTCTCGAAACGAATAAGTTCTGCCCCTCAATGCTACTATCAGTACGGTTGACCGGCGAACTCAACCAGGTAGGCTGCGGTTTGACGGCTTCAACAAGCTTCATGAGGAAGACAGGAAAGCCTTGCCGGTAAAATACGCAGGAAACAGAGGCGCGAGCAGCTCATGGCTGCAACTGCAGCAGACGAAGACGGAGCGAATATACTGTGTACGTTGGTGAAGGGCTAAGACGCTCGATGATTTTTGCCGTTGATATTACAGTACTAATATACAAGGACTATAAGCAATAAGAGAATATAACAGAAAGGGCCAATCCAATCGTGACTCGGTGCCTCCCCGATTTTTTTATGCCATCCATGAAGTGCATGCAATATCGAAGCCACAGGGAAATTCTAGCCAGATAAGCCGGTATCAGTGTGGGCAAGAAGTCTAGTCAAAATGAGCAAGATACGCCTTTATAGGGTCGGCGGACACGTTATGACATTTTGATGGGAATGGCGCGAGCCAGAATCGCAATGACAAGTACCGCGCCGAGATGGATAATGAAAGTGGTGGTCCGGAGAAGCCGGTCAAGTGATTTGAAGGCGCTGGATGAATTCATTTTAGCCAGTATACGGAGGTATATGCTGATGCTGTGAGTACTGGGTTCATGGCTTACCCGAGGCCGATGATAAGCCGGTGAGTATAAGAGAAGCAGCACGGCATACCAAATGGCAACCTAGGCTTGCGAGCCACCCGATTATATATCCAAGATCTGAGACTAGCAAAGATTGGGTAGCATTTACAGGGCTTGCTGGATGTGATCGAGTGTATATACAGAGCATTTACGGGTGGAAGGAGTATATGGATGGTGCGGTGAAGCCGGGACCGCAGGGCAAAGGAGGTCATTTAGACGATAAGCCAAGCAAAATTCGAAAAACAACAGAGGTCGGGACTGATTAACGAGATTCGTGTTTTGGAGAACTAAATGCATATCTGTGCCCTGGCAGCGCAGATTCAGAGTGCCAATTCGCTATCCAGGTACCCCTATTAACCGGGTCAACTTCACCTTTCAAGGGGATAATTTGCATAGTCTTAGGAGGACATCAAGATGTCAAATGCATCCGCTTTGGAAGCGGAGTAGGAGCAGAAGGGACGGATGGGATTTGTTGAAACCCTAAATGGTTGATAGGGACATGGTCTAAGTGACGCAAAGCTGCCCTGCTCGCAGCAGATTGGAAGAGAGGCCATCCTCCTGTTTCCTTGAAGCAGATGAATGGCGTCATGGTCAGTTATATATTAAGTGTCGTCACTATGGTCGAGCGACTCCTGTCCAACTCACTGGCCCAACAGTCTCAATGTAGGATGGCACTTTAACCTCTTTCCAGGGGAACGCTTAGTTAGGCAGTTCCACGCCTGCCTTACTCATGCAACTGACCAATTGCTATGACTAGTCTAGCGCATCTTATGTTTGGAAATGTAAGCTCGAGTTAATCTCCAAGCATCTCAACTCTTATCCGCCGTGTTACTTTATACGCGGCCTCAAGGTCTGGTTTAAAAAGCCCTTCGTCCCTACGCAAATCGCACATCGTATGTTCCTTGCGACTGTGGAACTCAGGGAAGAAAATACTGATACTCCTCAGAGTCCCCTCATTCACGTTATCACAAACGCGAGTGGTACTATGCCAAAAATTCAGACCGTGGCGATAATGAGCGCTTTGGCCTGTGGAGCAGCATTGGAGTGCAGTTCTCCGTATTTTAACAACCGTGACCGTGGCGAGCTACGCAACCCCCATTTCTGGCACCGGTGGGCTTTTATGTCGTTACTGAGACCTAGCTTCCAAGCAGGTAGCTGTAAATGCAGATCTACCGTGAGGAGCTGAAGATAGTACGGGTCTGAGACAACTGCGCAGTTTTATGTGCGGTATGAAAATCTCTCCGGCTCACTACATGCCTTACGAGCTAGAAGATACGGGCTCTGAATCAACATACCAACCATTATAATGGACTTTAACCACAGTTTCCGGCAGTTAATCATGTAACGGCAACCGGCGCCAGTTGGGACACCCATGGCACGACGCAACTGAAACTTGTGGGCCCATTCGCCTCCTGGGTCAAGCAATAACAAGCTGAGCAGAACAGAATGATTTATTCAGAATTATAGATTAGTACTCGGAACGCCATAATTCGCTGTCAGACACTGCCACCCATCCTGAGCGCCGAACCAGGAGCCTATGCAGCTACCTGCACTATCCCCCGCTTCCTCCTCTGAATTCGGCACGGCCACCCATACGGCACCGCCAGGAACCGAGTCTCGAAGCGCCACTCGCTCTTCGGATGCATGAGTTCGATATCGTAGTCTCGCAGCACGGTTGCAAGGACCTTGGAGAGCTCGAATTGCGCCAGGTTCCGGCCTGGGCATTGGTTATAGCCGGCACCCCACTATATTCATCAGTACATTGAGTATATGAGGTGAAAGAGGGAGACAATCAAGGAGGAACATACGTGGATCAAGAAATAGTCCATCCTCTTAGTGTCGCCTTGCAGCCAGCGGGTGGGGTTGTAGGAATCGCAGTCAGCGCCGAAAATGTCGGCGTTGCGGTGTATTACCCAGGGATGGACGCTTAGAATGACCTGCAGTTTCGGTTAATTTCAGTATAAAGAGTAGGAAACGCGTATTGAGGGGCCTTGAGCCTTACGCCTTCAGGGAAATATCGCCCTGCAATCGTCATGCCCCCCTTAGGTGAGATTCGAGGCAGGTTATGGCAAACACCGGAGTGGAAGCGGTATGCTTCTTTCAACTAGCCACCGCGCCAGACACATTAGCATCATATATAGTATACAGAATAGTAGCTACAAGACACGAGTAAAAACCGAGCCCGGAAGTAGGTGACTCACACAAGCCTGCAAAAATGGCAACTTCGCCGCCTCGCCATACTGGATAACATCCGAGAGTTCTCCCTTCGCCTGGGCCTCATCAAGCTCTTTTCTGACCATGGCCAGATACTGTGGGTTTTTCAATATGTAGTAGATAACCGCCTGCGCCGTCGAACTAATCGTCTCCGCACCTGCTCCAACATTAGCGACGGCGGCCCCGAAGATATCCTCCTCAGACATCCGTTCCGGGTGAGACGCCCGCATGTCCAGCCAGCGCTGCATCATGTCATGTCGGAGCTCTGGATTATTCTTGCGGCTGTCAATGGCCAGGAGACATGTATCGAAGATATGGGAGTTCGGCTGGAGACCTAACCGGCTAACGAGCGGGTTTCCGAGCGTCAGGTTATGAAACCAGACATAGTTCCCCATGATAGAGATATAGTAAACAAGAGAACCGGTATTCGCAATTGCATTGCGTATATCTAGCCCCTCTTCCAGGAATCCAAAGGACTTGCTGAAGGTTACCTCGCCGAGGACATCGAACGCGAAGAAACTGAACCAGTCTTGGAAGTGCACTGGGGCGCCAGAGGCCGCAAGCCTGTCTAGCTGTCTGCTAAGGACCTTCAAGCATCTGTCGATGTATGGTTCTGTCTTTGTGATGTTTGACAAGGAGAAGCCGGCGGAGAGATTGCGTGTTTTTTGGATATGTCGGGTCGGGTCCAACTCGGACATCTGATTGACATAGCGGTAATCGGGGAGAGAGAAGACGGAGTAGAACGTGCCCTATTGACTCTGGTCTATCAGAGCCTTTAAATTGCAAAGGGAGCTTTTCCGTCACGCTGCTGTACTTACCTTGGCTAGGTTGGCGTGGAGGAGCTGCTTGACAGCGTCGGGGTGCGCAACACTGATTTCATTCTCGGCGATGCGGACAAAGTCGCCTATTGTGTCAGACGTTATCGTTCTCCTTCTTGCCTTCAACGCAACAATATTGGAGGGGAAATACCATGTTCCTTGTGTAGCTTGAGGATTTGCTGTTCCGTATGCCCTTTGACGACGTGATACACTTTCCAAAGACTTGAAAACGAAGCCCAGAAGGGGCCGGGGACGTCTCGAATAGGCGACCAGTACCGGCGATAGAGCACACGCACGATGACAGCAGCGATCAGAAACAGTGCAACGCGGTGAATATCCAAAAATGAGGCGATTTGATGCATATCGGCCGGATTGAGATCCATCACTTTCGATGGAGAACTCATCGTGACGTCTCTGGACCATCAGTCTGTTCTGCTCTAGAGTCTGTTTGAAGAACAGTGTAACAGAGACATTAAGTGACAAGTCAACGGGGTAGATAACGAAGAGAGACATATCTCACTCCAACCACCACGGACACAATATGACAGCGGGCCTTCCCGCGTGGAGCGCCGGTCCATCCTGCGTACTTTCTGCAAGCTGCCTCCAACCAGTAGCCTGTGTAAAGCCAGCCGGGTTGCAGACCCGTGCATGCTAGCTCTTGGATGTATCAAATTGAAACGGGCCGCCTCTTAATCGGGCCAGACTTGTGCACGCTGAGTGGGGGCCCCGCGCGGTGACAGGAAACGGCGTTGGCCCTAGCTTCCCCCAAAGTGGGCAAGCTAGTGGCCACTTGGTGGCTACTGAATGAGATGAAATCCATGGATTTTTAGGTTAAGAGATATCAGATAGCACGACGACATGTTACCGTCAATTGGATAACATTCATTGCATTCTTCTTACTAGATTCCAGCTTCCAGCCAAGCCTTTGCCTATTGATCCTGCTCAGCTTCCCAGCGCTCTGGATAAGAAGAAACAGCAGTTACTCGGCGCCCGCTATAAACGACTAAGCCGTGGACAGCATTGGTCGAGACCGCGCCTGGAACGGGCGCCATCTCTAACTACTGCGGACTTAGGACAAGGATCTTTGATAGGCCACTTTCCTGAAGCGGCATGCATTTTTAGAAGATAGATGCCCCCGTACCCCTTTCTGTCTCCAATCCTAGCAAGCTCGTGGGCTTAACTGCTCCCTACCCCCACCCCATTCTTCCGCGTGAGCGGAAACTGCAGAGACATTCGTCAGCAAGGAATGAAATTGCTTACTCACAAAAGCAGACGCTGAGACCAGTAAGGTCCCGCGGAACTACTAGTCAGTTGGGGAACCCATTATTCTTTATCTCTGTCTGCCCCAAATTTATTAGTCTAACGTACCTTTGCGGCACTGCCCACTGCCAGTGTGCTTTGCAAGCTAGAGCCGAAGATACTCCATACACGACTGACGTACTCCGTAGACTATTGTAAAGCCCGAGGTTGGTATCTTTCCCGGCGCTCCTAACTCGGGAGGGCATGGCAATGGTCGACCTGCATTGGCTAGCCGCGCTATCCACAAGAGAACACGGCAAGCATTGTTTGACAGGTCACTGCTTGCCTCCAGAGGGTCGGGCTGCCATTTGGCGGATCCTCAGTTGCTATTATTATTCTGGCAGTGAAACTTATCTACCTTATACCGAGCACCTCTGTAATGAACCAACAAGTCTTTCAAGTTCGTCCCAACTCATGCCATGGCTTCAGAGCCCTCTGCTGCCTACCTGGCAGAAGACCGCAGCCAGCCCGCCCTGATCGGAATCGTGGTCGTCACGGCCCTGTCAGCGGTGGTCGTTATCGTTCGGCTCTATGCACGACGAGTCCTGGTTCGCGGGCTGGGCTGGGATGACCTTTTTATCGTGCTTGCGCAGGTACGCCTGAACCATACTCTCGGGACCTCATCTCATGCTGGATCTTCTTGCTAATGATAATGTGGCGATAGCTAGTCAGCTGGGCAACAATGGCCCTCTGCTCGCAGATCCTCCGCTACGGATCTGGCCGGCACCTTATCGCGCTTTTAAAGACCCCAGAAACCCTGGTGCGCATGTACAAGTGGCTCGTCACAACGCAAATGGTGTACATGTTCAACCTTTGGCTCTGCCGCGTCTCCGGGCTGACCTTCTACGCGCGACTGAACCCTATGCCGCGATTCATCCTGTACCTGCGCCTGTCGTTTGCCTTTGTGACGGCCGTCTGGGTCGCGCAGAGCTTGATCATTGCGCTGCAATGCATCCCACTCGAGGCGCTGTGGGATAATTCTATTACTGACAAGAAGTGCATGGGTTCCGCCGTGGTGTTTATTTCTACGGGCGCTCTGACGATCGTATGTGACTCGTTGATCTTGCTGCTTCCGGTGCAGATTGTCATGGGGCTGCAGGCGAAGACGGCGAGGAAATTGGCACTGCTGGGAATCTTGTGTTTTGGGGTTTTGTAAGTCTCCCCTTCTCTAACCTTAGTCGGAGGTGAACAACAAGGTTGCACGATCGCTAACCATCAAGTCCAGTGCCGTCGTGTACGTGCATTTCCTTCCAAGCCCGATCTAAGTCGCCAGAATCAGACATGCTGACACCGTACTAGAACCTCCATCCTCCGCATGGTATCCATGATCGTCTCCGTCCAACACGAAGACGACGCAACCTGGTATTTCTCGCCCGTGGTCGCCTGGACCTGCGCCGAGATCAGCGCCGCAATCATCGCCCTCTCCCTGCCCGCGCTGCGAGCCATATTCGGTTTCTTAAAGGAACACCGCTCGACGCGCGGCAGAAGCAATTCGTACCCAAATACGGGTTCGGGATCAAAGGGAATCGGGCTAGACTCGCTTTCCAAGTCAGCGACCAAGCAGCCAAAGGTGTTCCATGGGAGCGGGGTCTATGATAACACGGTTGATATTGGGGTTGGGAGGAGTCCAAGTCAGGAGGTTCTCTGGAATGGATACGGGGACCGAAGTTTCGGGAATAGGGGGAATGGGAGTCCGAGGGAGATTATGGTCACTGAGACAGTGGATGTGGAGGTTGGGAGGGGGTAGAATCAGGCATTCACTGGCTATGACGACTTCCTTTATTCAACATCAGTGGAAAGCTATCCCTTCGCGGCACAGTTGCGACTTGGGTTTGAGGCACTCGAATGTAGCTGTCAACCAGCTGCGCCGCATCGACGGGCTTCGATCTCCTGACCTGAACCCTAAATGTACTACTGCTTTGTTATCCTAGAGTACTCGTTAGTCACCAAGCAGACTCAGAGTAAGATATAGATCAAATGCGGCAGGGAGTTGGCTCAATGCTAAGAAATCCTTGTTAGAAGCGTCCCGCAAGTCTCGCCATGTGTACGAACTCTGCGCCTCCAGAAGTACCTTAGTAGTTATGGGTTTATCCTGCACTCACACAGAGGACTCCTCTATATTCTCGAGTATTATATGGGTCCTCTGTTCGTCTAAAGCAGGAGAAACTACAACAGGAATTATGCTAATCGCCTTCCAACCGGGCATCTTAGGAGTTGGATGCCTACATATGTATATAGAACTAGAAGTTACAGCACTTTGGCACTGGAAAACCCACCACTTAATCCGGTATAGTGAGCCTAGATAAATCAACATGGGTTTAACGATGATCACCCAATAGTCCTGTCAGAAGATAAAGCACTCACTGGCTCTGAGCAGAGAACAAGTAGATGTATTGTTATTATCTCGCTGAAACAATTTCATAGCTTCTTGTCTCTTCCATCCTCTTTGCCCATTATCTAGTCATGGATACAGCTTCGCACTCTGCGCAGGGTCCCAGCATTTCAATGACCCCACAACATCTTGATACCCCAGTCTTGACTCCATCATGAGATGAGCCTCTCGTCCAAAGCTACTCCCGCTGTCTGCGCAAAGGGATTCTTAGCCCTGCCTCGCTTGCTGACACTCAGATGCACGTACCTCATATCATGGTACTACGGAAACCATCCCTCCCAATTATCTCCCAATTTTGTGTACAAAAAACCTCCCGAGAATCAGTACGATAGCTAGCCACGATTGATCCGGTAGATTGAGTGGTGGAATACGTACCGGAGAAGGCCGTTCTCCCGTAAACAATGATGATGTCCAGGAGGACGCCGGTGACAAGTGATGGCTTTATGCCGCGAACCCATCAACGGTTACCAATCTTTCCGAAACGTTAGGTTTATTGATCTATCAAAGAGGGCATGGGATGATTGAGGGTAGGGCTTATTTCCAGTGCAGATATCTCAAAGGCCAAGCCAAGGAGATCAACAATAAGTTAGAGTCGCCAGTGAGTTCAATTCTCCTCTATTATGCACTTGTTAATCGTGCAATACCAGTAAGTCCGTGTTTTATATTTAGTATAAGACCTATTGCTGACGGCCGACAGGGATCCAATATATACTGGATGTCTAACAGAAACGATTCACGCTGGGGTGGCACGATGCCTTGATATGGAATGCTACATGGTACTCACGTAACTCGTGCTTAAGCCAATGCTAACTCTAGAATATCATACAAGGCTCCTAATAAACGCGTTCTCGGACATAGCAATTCAACGTGCGGAAATAACACAGTTGACTAGCATTTACAGCTCATCAACTCTTCGCCAGAGACTGCCTATGCTACAATGTCACACAATGCGTTTCCTTAGCTCTAGAGAAACAGTAGATGACCACCAGTCAATGTTAGTTGACAGCACTCAATAAGCCTCTAACTGCTACTGCACTGTAATCATGCAGAAGAGACTTGTTTTGTGCGTTGGCCCAGTAGGGTTCGATTGCGCCCAAACGCCTGTTTCAGACCACACATATGAATTCAGTTCCGTGGCCAATGAGTCTCAGGTTTCAGATGCAGTGAGACTTCGGTGACAGTCCGAGGGAATTCGCCGAGACAGTTCGGACAGCAACGAAATGCGATAGGCCAGCATTGTCTCATCTATCCTGACTAAATGCTTACTTGCATTGAAGTAACAATGGGCTAGCCTTGTCTTTGGTGCTAAGAACTGGAAGTACTATAAGAACAGGCTCTTCCAAGTCTCTCCCCTTGCTTGTACTGTAGCAAAACAACAGACTTTCCCAACAAGAACATCACCTAGAGACCCATAATGGTCATCCTCACTCTTGCCGCAGGGATCCTCTCCCTCACCACAGCTGTCTCTTCCTCCATCACTCCACCCGACGGGTGTCCCCTTCCAACCTGGAAAGTCGTCAGCTTCAACTGGTACAACGGCTCCCACAGCCTCGACTGCATCCACAATGAAGTCGATATCAACACGAAAGGCTGTCTCTGTGGCCGCGGCTGGTGCTCCCCAGAGGGCGGAGAGGCCGCCTGTACCGCGCAAGGCGGCAACTGGGTCAACGTGTGCTACACGGGCATGCCAAACTATCAGCCGTGGGGGTACGGGCCCCCGCAGACCCTGGCCTTTGAGTTCGCAGACGGCCTATCCTGCGCCGACCAGTACTTCGGGTTTCGGGTGCATGACATTGGTAATGGCCCGAGTAACTGTGGCTACGCGGACCGTGGCCAGGGACGCATCGTCTCGTTCTACGGGACTTCAAATGAGGATGTTTCGACCGGGCGTATGGACTATATCCTTGGCGCTGGACATGCCCTGACATGTGCGAATGGGAGCCAGATCACATACTCTGGAAGCACGGAGTTCCAGCTGATTTGTGAGCATGATGCGTTTTTTAATGCGACCTGTATGGCGGAGCCGTTTGAGATTCCGGTCCTGAGTTACGAGTGGGTTTAAGGCCTGGCTTTGGGGTTTGTTAAGAGTTGTATCTAAGATGGAGCAAGTACATACGACCTTATGGTTAGAAAAACAGAGCTTCATCCCGTCCCGCTTGACCGTATTTAACCATCATTATCAACGCGAACAAAGTGCAACGAGCCCTGGCTGTGTTCGGTCTTTAGGCAGAGTTAGCTTGCGGTAGAGAGGATAAGCCCTTCTCAGTCTGTTCGGAGCAATTATTTCCTTGAATTCTGCAGACCGCTCCGAGTTACTATAACCTTCGCGAAAGTGAGCCCTCTACCTGGGTCTACATTTCCCGGCTAACAACTGCATATTGGGAAGCTCGAGGCCAAGGCCAAGATTGGTGATGATTTGTGCATGAAGCTCTGCGAAAGGCGATAAGCGGACAGGATATATAGTCGCTCCAGTAGGTATGAACAGGATGCTTTATATTGGAAAAGTTCTGAGAAGCGATGAATGTCCTCCTAGTTGGGTGGTCGATACGGCCTCCCTAACTACTGTACATGAGGCTGGCGGGCCAGCAGTGGGATTCTCACCCTGTCTATTGTGTAGTCGCCCAGTGGGATATCTCGATATCAGATTTAGAAAAGGAGAGTCTAGTACATACGACCATAGGGTGTGGAAAACAGGGCTTCCCGTCCGCTCAGCCGTACTTAAGCCACACGCCGGCTGGTTAGTAGTATGGTGGGTGACCACATGCGAATCCCAGCTGTTGTATGTTTTTATTTTGCTTTTTTCTTTTTAGCAGAAGCCATATTATTGTGGATTGCATGTTTCTGATGGCCGTGACTCTCACTCCAGAAACCCTCGTGCCATCCCCATTCGCACTACCCGGCCGCCAAACATTCAACCGCATGCTCAAATATAAACCATCTGCCGACTCACCAGCTGTATACAATGACCACACCCTAGGAACAGCCGGCGCTACCACGGCCACAAGTCTGAGTTCCCCCGACCCAACGACGATGAGGCCACCAGGTTTCACAGCTCGCTGAGTACCGTCTGGACCTTCCTCCTCAGCCTTTCCCCGCGCAAGGGATCAGGCTCCTGGACTGTGGCGCCCGCGGTATGTCTTGGGTGAGCAGAACTGAGGACGAGTTCCCGAGCGTGCGCATCGCGGTGATCGACCCGGTGTGCGCGTGGATGTATCCGACGGATATTACTGTGTACCTAGGCTCGAAAGCGACTGGCCGTTTACTGCGCGCCGGGTGTCTTACTATATTCGGGGGTTTGCGCTCGGCGGCATGATTGCGGACTATGAGGGACTGTATTGGAATTCGTATCAGCATCTTGTGTCGGCGGCTGGTTCGAGGTGCGCAATAATAATTTGCGGTTTTTCCTGGACTTGCCGAGTCCGGAGAAGAAAAGAAGCTGGTTACCTTGATCAGCAAATTTAAGGAGGAAATCACCCATTCCAGGCTCAATGCGCTGCGGCTGTATTCTAACTTTCACCTGGTCTTTGGTAGGAAGCCCGAGGATGCGCCTAGGAAACCATAGTTGATATAGGCCAGCATAATGCGTAGAAATAATCACCGTCGATAGACGGATTATCGAAGAGACTTAGGGCTGAAGTGCTTGTATCCATTATTTTTGGCTTATCCATTTCTGATATCAGTCTCTATATTGCGCACCTGCCTTCTTAATGCAAACATAGTTCTTCGGGGATTTAGCTCAGAACCCTATTAGAACAAGAATGCTTCTATCCGTGTAAGCACTTTGTCATGAAAACGTCGCACATTCCATCTTGAACGGGCCCTGACATACTAGGTAGCAAGCCAAGAGTATTTTATTTATCTATGAAGAAGTGCATAGAGCTGAGTCGTATTTGAAGCTGAATTCATTCTCGTCAATTAAATAGATATATCTGAAACCTCTTGACCTACTAACGCACTGAGATGTTCAACAGAGTCAACAAGAGCAACCCTCCTGCTCAGGTACTTATTCAAATTAACAATACGTTGCATTCGCAACAAGGGCCCTGATAACACCTGCATCGAGCAGGCGTTCAAAAGACCAGTAATCGCGCTGCGTCCCCTGCCCATCCACAACAGCACTAGAGTTGTGCTTGATATTCCAAAACGCGCCGCCGCTCACGTACTTAGCCCAGGCATAGCGCTGCGTCTCAAAAAGCTCTTGACGCCTCTCAAAGGCATTGCTATAGAGCGTTTGGAGCGCCCATTCACCCACGAAGACGGGGAATTTGCCATCGCCGGGAAGAATCGACGCCTGTCCGCAGATGGCCCCGCTCGCCCATTGCGAGTACACACCCGAGGCGGCAAAGTAGTATACATGCTGGTCGATGACGAGATTCGTGCCGGCGGGGAAGTAAGGAGACCAGTGCTCCTCGGAGAGGAAGCAGTCCTGTAGCATGAGGGGGATGCGCTTGTCGACGGCGGCAATGCGGGCGAGGACTCCCTGCGTGTATTTGACAATCCACGCGGTGCCGTTTGCTGTCAACGTATTGGGGGAAGCGAACTGTGTCGGGTTGTCGGAGGCTTCATTGAGAGAGGATATGGTGAAGGCCCAGGGATACCCGGTTTGCACGAAGAAAGAGAGGATTTCTTCGACGGCTTGATACGAGTAAGCGAGGTTTGTGCTGTTAAAGAACCAGCCGTCGTTGCCGACCTTCTCGCCAATGTCGAGGTTGTTCACGCCGCCTGGGAGGGAGTGCAGGCCGACAATGATGCGCATGTTGTAACGCTCAATCGCGTAGACGGCAATCTTGCGCAGGTACTCCTTTTGATTTCCGCTGTAGAGCTGCGAGCCAGGGACCTTAATCCAGGCCGCGTAGGTGGTGGGGATGCGGAGGGTGTTGACGCCGACGGCAGCGAGACGGTCGATGTCCGCTGTGGTGATGAAGTTTGCATATCGCTCTTCGAGGACAGGCCCGCATTCTGAGCCCAGGGTCTCACAGAAGGTCCATTCATCTTCGGCGTCTGGAGCGTATTGGTTCCACCAGTACTGGTTGAAGACCTTTTCTTGCTCGAGCCAACCGCCGAGGTTGACGCCGTTGGCTTTGAAGGTGGTCCAGTCAGTGAAGTCGCCGAACTTGTGCGACGGTTTGGGGGTGGATGAAGGGGTGACCGCGGTGTATGTGACTGCTGTGCTTGTGCCGGAGGTGTACAGCGTGCTGGTCACAGGACGGCCGGAAGTGTAAGTGGGCTTGATGGTATAGAGATCTGTATTGACCCCGGTACCGACCGCAGAGCCACCGGCGACGGGGCCGTCGGTGTTGGCGCCGGATGTGCCGAAAGCAGTACTGGTCGAAGGGTTGACAGAGGTCATAGACCGCGTGTTGACCTCCGTTGGGACGCCACCCTTGTGGGTGGTGTCCGCGTCGGCGGTGGTAGACTGAGCCTGAGTTTGGGCAGGAAGCCCCGTGGTGCCGGTGATTGTAGCGGTAGAAATGGTCTTAGTGACGGTGGATGTGGTAGTGGCGTAAACGGTGGTATACAAACGAGTGGGGGCATTGGTACATTCAATAAGGATAGTCTTGTCAACCGTAACGACGGCGTTGTGCTGCAGCTCGACGTCGACGATGATGGGATGCTCAATGATATTGAGCGAGAGGTGCAGGACCTCGCCTGTCCAGAGCTCATTGGCGCATGTCTTTATAGACTCGGCGCGATGCGGGATAGCGCCAGCGGCCGCGAGGCCGGCAGAGGCTGCCGCTATAACAGGGGCCAAATTGAGATGCATGACAAGCGGTAAACGAACGACTGGGGTCAGGGATGATGAACGAAAGACCGACAGACCTGCCCAGTGCTTGTGGACATTGGCATTGATTTATAGGGCGTCGTCTCGCCACAAGTTGCACGCAAGAAAACCTGTCTGCGCACACCCGGCCCAGCTAGAAAGGTACCAGTCCACCGGAGAGTTCCCCATTCCAAGGGGTTGGAGACCGGGTGTCGATATCGGGCCAAACGCTGCAGGTTTTACTCGGCAACCAGGCCCTGCTTTGGGCCGGGAGAGCCCGGATGGCGTCCAGTGAAACTGATGGATCGGATGGATGACGCCTGAGTCAGGTACAAACCAGTGACGAGCCAGGATCGCGATCTTCAGACTCATCCGCAGGACGATATGCTAACCCTATCAAGCGAGTTGTCCGTTCGCCACGTGGTGCAAAAGTGGTTCCTCAACCTTGGAACTGGCAAGCTCTGAGGAGGCTTGTTTACTAGTTTAGTTGTCAATAGTCTTGCATAGAAGCCCACGCCTCAGCTAGAGCGACAATTTTGATGGCAGGCGTATCTTGAGAAAGCGAGATATCTTTTGGATGGAAGGGCACTCTACCCCAGACAGACATGAAACCCACGAACATCAAGGGAACATTATCCCTGGAGAAAAATGTGCTAACACTGTAAGAAAAAGTCTCTCTTTGCGGCTGCCAGGGACAGGAATTATGGCCGACCAAGTGGGCCCCTTGACATAGCGGACCAGATATAGTGACTGGGCCTGTTCTAGCTGCCAGAGTTATCGGCTTTTCCGAGGTGTCGATAGCCCTAAAGATTCTTGTACCAAGAGCCTCCCACTGAACGTTCGATGTGCTAGACTAGAGTACCAATCTGCATCATCTGATTTCATTCAGCAATCAGCACCCACTGAATCGCGTATCTTTTCCCCACCATACAACCACGGGAAACTGGAAGCCATACGTCCGGGCGCCGGGACAACTTCGGGAGAGTGTTTTCAAGGTCGAGAGCATCAACTCTCTACGAAATATGTGCTATCTGACTTGCGAGAAGCCAAGTGTTACGTGCCTTGCCCTTACCCCCTATCCTAAGCACGGTGCTTAGGATGAGCCTATATGTATGTATCTCATTGTCTGTTGCTGCTACGATTCTGGGAGGCTCGATATGGTTATATAATAATGTTAGTCAGCTAGCGGGGTTAACGTAACGTAATCCACAAGCGAGCCGCGCACACAAGCGAGCCGCGCACCCCGCTCAACCTTTCATACTGAAGTTATTCAAACTGTCACCATGACTCCAAAAATTGCTCGATCGCGTCAAAATTTGGCTGAGCAAGAGGGGAGGATTACACTTGCAATTTCAGCTTTGAAAAAAAATGAAATACCTAGTATTCGTCGAGCAGCAGCAGTTTTTGATGTCCCAGAGTCAACTCTCCGTGGCCGACTTCGAGGATGCCAGTATCGCAAAGAACAACGCGCAAATAGCCATAAGCTATCTGAAACCCAGGAGGAGGCATTAGTACGATGGATACAATCACTTGATAGCCGTGGAGCGCCCCCAACACATGCTCAAGTCAAGGAGATGGCAGATCTACTTCTTAGAGAGGCTGATCCTACGAGATATACACCAGTAGGTGTAAATTGGGTTGGCAACTTTGTTAAACGCCATAAGGACTTGCAATCCTGCTTTGCGCGAAGAATCAGCTACAAGCGGGCAGAATGTGAGAATCCAAAAGTTATCAAAGCCTATTTTGACCAGTTACAGGAGGTCCGAATGCAATATGGCATTGTAGATGATGATATCTACAATTTTGATGAAACAGGATTTGCCATGGGGGTTGTGGCCACTGCAGAGGTTATATCACGACGCGAAGAAACTGGCAAACCGCGTCTTGTACAGCCAGGCAATCGGGAATGGGTGACAACAATTGAATGCA